>VXAL01002318.1:1803627-1853856 GCA_013399475.1 Chauna torquata | reverse complement strand
CAGGACCCTCCAGTACAAGAGAGACATGGACATACTGGAAAGAGTCCAAAGGAGGGCCACCAAGATGATAATGGGACTGGAACACCTTTGCTATGAAGAGAGGCTCAGAGAGTTGGGACTCTTGAGCCTGGAGAAGAGGAGGCTCAGGGGGGATCTCATCAATGCATATAAATATCTGAAGGGAGGGGGCAAAGAGGATGGAGCCAGGCTCTGCTCAGTGGTGCCCAGTGCCAGGGCAAGAGGCAGCGGGCACAAACTGGAGCACAGGAGGTGCCATCTGAACATCAGGAAGCACTTCTGTGCTGTGCAGGTGACGAAGCACTGGCACAGGCTGCCCAGAGAGGTTGTGGAGTCTCCCTCATTGGAGATCTTCCAAAACCACCTGGAGATGGACCTGGGCAACCTGCTCTGGGTGGCCCTGCTTGAGTAGGGGTTGGATCAGATGGACCCAGAGGGGTCTTCCCACCTCAACCATTCTGTGGTTCTGTGACAGGAATATTCATGTTTGCTGCAGCACAAGTGCAGTGTTCGGGTCATGTTTGGAGTGCCCGCCATAAGGATGGTTGGGTGGCTCTTCCCCAGAGCTCAGCAGTGCTGGTGAAAATGGTGGCTAAACAAAATAATGCTGTGCTATTGCTGGAGCTGATGTGCCTGACAGCGGATTATAGGTGCTGCAGGAGATGGTAATGAAGGTACCCTGGTGGTCAAAGTCCTTGGGGTGTCTGTGAGTATTTGAGTGAATGCTTTCCAGCTGGTGGGCTGGGGAATCTGCATGTATCAAAGTGTTGGAAATATCCATCCATAATGCTACCAAAAGCTGTTCTGTTCTATCAGAAACAGGATGCTAACATGATCAGAAATCATCACCTCCCCCGTCTGCTTCCGTCAGCCTTTCCTGCATGTAAGCGTTAGTTTAGGTGATTACAAAGTCCAGTCCTGATATCTGTGACTCCATTTTGACTTGAAGGAGGGGCAAAGACGACAAGAATAAAAATGCAGCAAAATGCAGGATCACCTTGTGGAACGAAGGAGAATTCTGAGTGAGTGCACAAATATCGTCACATGGCTGAAGGAAAGGTGACAAGCATGCCCCTTGCATGAAATTCTGTAGAATTGTTGAGCTGTAATTTCAGTATCTTATTTACTCTAACTAGCAGATGGCTAAAGAAATGATGTATTGAAGTGCTCTCCAATAGATAGAAAAAATGTCATGGTCTTAATAAGAGGTAAGAGACTAACGTTAATTCCTCTTTGGACACAGCCAATTAAGAAAATATTGATGCTGACTGTTTAGCAGCTGCACATATAGCAAGCCCTGGGGTCATAGTTTTGAATGTTGGCGGTTTCAAAAATCAGATACTTCTGTATGCGTTTTTGTCAGGAAGCATGTGGAGAACTGAGTTTTTAATTGATCTTTTTGTTTAGCTGATGGAACATGTGGTTTAATCCAGCGCATAATCCTACTGCTTCTGTTTGTTATGGGGCAGCAGGTAAGTGTTGCATGGTAAGAGGAAGGAATTCTGGATCGAAAAATTATAGAAGGACTCTATGCTCTCTCAGGCAAAGTAAAATACATACAAATCCATTCACTTCAGAAGAATAACGAGCAACATTGCGAGCAGTTACATCAGAACAGCAGTGAAATCCTTTGTGTTTCATTTGCCTTACTTCTTGACTATAAACGCTCTCAGAATTTTGGTTCAGCAGTACAACAAGTACAGCCAGAAGCACCTACGACACCAAACAGCCAGGGAAGCGCAACTTATCCCTGTAGCCCCCTACTCCTCTTACACTAATTTATGACAGATGAAATTTGGTTTCAGAAATGTAGAGGTACTGCACCTTTAAAAGCTACCATTTCATATATAGAAATTATTCACTTTATAAGTTAGAGCAGATTAGAAAAGTGTCAATACCGATTCTGGGCGTTCCTGGGCTGCCCCATGTTGTTAGGGGAACAATTACTCCAAGTCTGAGTCAAACCTTACTTTGGGGCTGAAGCTAATGAAGCACGTGGCATGCTGCAGAAACAGGGGCTCTGTAGCTCAGAAGTTCAGGCGATAGCCTGCTGCAGCTGTTATGTTAGCATATTTCTTCCACTTCATCCGTTTCACTGTATGGCAGACTTTGTTATTGTTTTGCTTAGAGGTGGTTTTACACCTAAGAGTCTGCGAAGGGTTGTAATTCAGAGTTCAGGGGTTAAGCAGAAATGATCTCTCAGCTTTTCCAAGATGGGTGCTCTACTGCCCTGGTCTTTGAAGGATAAATGTCTTACTCAGAAGAATCTACGTTGCTTTTCAGAGAGACTCAGTTTGCTGCACAGCTGTTGTCAGGAGGCATGACTGCTGGGTAGGTTGCAGCAAAGAATGGGCTTCTGTTTTCTTTTTGGGGGGAAGGTGGAAACAAGCATTTTCAAAGCAGATAGTTGTTTAATAAATGTCTGTTTTTAATTCCCAAATAAACACATTTTCAGTCTGCTCCCATCTCAGAAGGTGGATTCTGGGCACTACTTAAAAGGTTCCTTTCAGCTTTCAGTAGTTGGTAATCAAAAGCACCCATCAACCCGGATCAAAAAATTTAAGTCTATGCTTGGGCTAAAACTTGCAGTTGTGAGTAAAGAAAAAGCCAGTACAGAGTCGAGGCTGTAAGATCTACTCCCCTCCCCACCCTTTTTTTTTTTTTAATATGTATATTTTATGAGGAAAGCTTCGTTTCTCCCATGACAGTTAAAAGTTACGTTACTGGAATTTCTTTTTGGAGAAAATGCATTATAATTGTACCTCAGCACAGCAAGCTGCAAGTGCCTGGGGGTTCACAGCTCTGGTTTGGCTATTGAATTCCAGCCCTCACTCCAAATGGGAGGTGCCACACAGATATATGGTGAGGCATCTTCTGTGTCTCACCACTCACTTGAAATGGAGGGAGGAAAGAAGTGGGAAAATGTTTGTCCTCATGTAACAGAGGTACAGAGAAATTGTGTGGCTCTGCTGGTGTCATGGGAAATGTGCAGTGAGCTGAGAACTGAATCCTGGAATTGCATGTAGCTGTTGTCTCCTGGAAGCAGCATTGCCACTTGTTTGCAAGTATTTTTTTTTTAAAGGACACACTGTGATTATTAATAAGCTAAATTAAAAGGGCAAAAGACGTAGAGAGACAGTGGAGAGATTCTTACACCTGTTATCGTGTTCATTACTCACCACTGTTTGTGTTTTTTCACTGCCATAGATCACCATGCAGGCATAATGCTAATTATCTGTGCAGGAGGTCGTTTTTGCATGCTAAAGGAAAACACTGGCATGTCTTGCTAATTTGATTTTAATATCTGTGCCACGCTATTGTTTGGCCTAGAAATTAGATTACTTTTTACTAATATAATTGGCTAATTAAAACATCTTCTTCTCTAGGAGATGGGGAAGATACCCACAGTCCTTATGTGACTTGGGACATAATAAAGTAAACATGAGTCAGTTCTTAATCCAACAAGAGCTCATTTGGAGCACAAAGAAAGGAGTGTGCTTAATGCAATTTCCTTAATAAGCTTTTGAGATAATTTAGGGTCCAGTCTTCCACCTTTGTAGTGGAGATGGAAGCACTTGGAACTTATAAGACTAGCACTGTAAGACTGCTGTGGCGATACCTGACAGATGGTTAACTGCTATCAAGTCGATGTATTTGTAGTATTCCATATATTTAGTCATGGTAAGTTTCTCTGTGGGGCCAGTTCTGAGATGTAAAGCAACAGAAAAGAATAAAATTGCACCAAAACATGCTCCCTCTCCCAACACAGAAAACATAGCTGGTTTTGCAGCCTGACCATACAATCCTGACACTTCCTTGCTTTCCTGTTAGCGCTTACCACCAGGTCTGAGTCCCTAGAAGGGAAATTACTATGGGTAGAGCCACTGCTTTTCTTTCTCCCTCTTTAGAGATGATGTGGGGTAGACAGGTGAGGAAGAGACAAATGTTACCTCTGCTAAAATGGTGAAGATGTAGGGGAGTGGGAAGCAACTTTCAATAAGCAGATTGCTCTGCTGTCTTGGATGCCAGCTGTGAGAGTCACAACTGCCTTCCCCTAGGATGCTCGTTGGATTCCACATTAATACACCACCCTTCAGACAGGGCTCAAGGAAAAATCACAGTCTATCTTTGAGTCTGGAAAGAGTTTTAGAGACTTATGCTAATCATATTTAATTTGTGTGTGCAAATGATTTTAACTAAATGTAGGCTTCCCTTAGTATCTTCAATTAAAAGCGCTGGATGTACTCCAAAGTTGCAAATTCCTTCACTAAGCCAGTAGGGAATGATAATGAATTATTGCTAATATAGCCATAAAGCTTTTATTTGCATAAGTAATATGAAGCTAATGTGTGGATAAAATTAAACTTTAAAAATGAAATATTATTAAAACAAAACTGTTAATGAATTTGGACACATTACTGAGCAGGTATATTTGGCAGCTGGCTAGAACAGATAACTCTAATAAAAGTCTGGCTGAATCAAAATCAATATTGAACATTACATAACACACTGAAGATAGTTTAGCAAGTTATATGTGCTCATCTTCTCAATTCTGATGCACTTCATCATTGTTAGCTTTCACAATCATGACTAAAACAAAAGAAGGTGTGATAATGGAGGAAAGTGAAATGAATCCATGAATTCGAGTATTTCATTCTTTCCTTACTGTTATAATTAGATTGTCTTGAGAGAAAGTGCTCTGAATTCTCACTAGTATGCAAGAAAAATTGAAGATTGAAAGTCACGTTATAGGTACACGATGGACATGTGTACTCCTTCTACCAGCGGTGTTATTGTATTAATAATATTACCAAGGCTGCACTTTTTTCTTCTTGAAATGTTTCACTAGTCATTTTGTCACTCTTCCACGTTGCAGAAGTCTTTCCTCAGTCTTGTGGATGCTTTGGGCTGCAAAAGTTCAAGGGAATTACTCCATACTAAAATAATCTTAAGACCAGAACAGTGTTAGACGAGGGAAATTATTCCGAAATGGTAAAGCTGTAGAAAGCTACGTGGTGGAGTATTTTGATCAGAATTTTTCTTTCTGCCACTATCACACATGAAATAGAATGTAAGTAACATCTTTCTGCTTTGCACACAGCACAGTAGGCTTTTTATGGTGTCTCAACAAAAAATGCAGAGTAATTGCTGTGTTTGCCTTGCTTGTGGCTCTTAAATGTGTACGTCAGACATGCCTCCATTTCGCTCGTGTGCAAGCTGTGCTGCTGCCTTCCACACACGTGACTCATTTACACAGGTGTAGCTTTACTCCTGATTATGTCCAGATGCTCCAGTGTGGAAAGGTTCAGTTACAGTTACAATGTTAGGCTCTTGTGCTGCCCTTTTTCTATAAGGCAGTATACACAAAACAGTATAAAGCACCCCATCGCTGTTTTATCATGATGTATTTATCATGATATCCCAAGCCTACTCACCTGTGGGGCTAGACATGGACCATATTGTGAGTGTCTACTTTTTCTGCCACGCAGAGACAACTTGGAGTCGCTGAATGTTTCGACTAGAGAAAGAGGCATTTTGGTGGCCAGAGGTTTCAATATCGTGACTGAGAAATAAATTCATTTTCTCCTTTGTGCAGGAGGATTCAGTACTTCACCTTTTTGCTGAGGCCAAAACTCTGACACCTGAAAAGATGAAAAGGTGAAAGTTGTCAGCTCTCAGCTGGTGTTTCATCTGAAGTGGAAAGGCCTGTGTTGACTTTAACCATCTAAGAGTTTGTCTGTATCTGTGTTCTTTCAGAGATGTTTCAGAAATAACCTAGGGAAGTTGTTGTATTTCTTCGGGGCTTGCATACCTGACCTACATACACAGCTTTGAAAAATCCAGTCCTTAGGAACTAAGGTTGAATTCAGTGTTGCTTTATGATGCAGAAAAGCCCTTTAGGTTTTCCTTTATTTTTTCCTCAATATTTTACATGAGGATGTTTTGGTGGACAAAAACTAGGAGATATTTCCCCCTGTGTTTAATTCCAGTTACTGGATATAATTCTTTGATAAGAAGAATTTAGCTCCTTTTATATACTAAGAACAGAGGATGTATCCGTGAAGCTAAAATCTAATCTGGACCTGGATAGTATGGGAAATCAAACTGGCTATCTTGTCATTTATAGTTTGACTCTTACATGTACGATAATCTTACCACGGTGGGATACTGGCATATTTTGTGTCCTAAAGAGGAGACTGACGCTTGGGATATCAAGGATCATCTACCATTTTTGCAGATGTATTTTCCATTTTTGCACATACACATGTAATGTTTAGCTTTTTTACCTAGTTTTGTGCACATAACTTTCCAAACTTTCAAGTTACACCTTTTCTTATTCCTAATGTAATTGTCTGCTAACTCAGTGATTAAGGGGAAAGGCAATAGAAAGTTGGCTGTACTAATCTTAAGTATGCTGTACTCTGGAAGACTATATGCAAACTTAGTCTTTGCACTACAGAGGAGATTGCAGGGTTTTGGGGAGGTTATGATCTTTGGGCAGAGCAGTAGCCGATTTTCCCACCTAGCTGCAGCTTGTTCTGTCAGGTTGTGCTGCTTCAGAGGTTTCCAACGTGGGCGTCTGCGCTGGCACAGCTCCCTCCGCCTCTTTCGTGGCAGGGCTGTGCTGTGTGATGTGCAGCAGGGTTGAACTGATGCTGGGTCAGCAAGCAAGCTGAATCGCTTGGTGTGGGGGGAAAGGAGTCAGCAGAAGCTGCTGACACTGGCACTACCTCTTGCACCGGGAGCCGGCCTTGTGCCTGGCCCAGACCCAGCTCTGTGCTGGTGAGACACTCACAGAGACCTCTCTCCTCTCCCAGTTCACCCCGTGAGCTCCCCAGGAAGTTGTGCAGCGTGTCTTATGGGTCTTACCTGTTTTAAGTTCTTGATACGATCAGGTCCTGAAGTTTGTACATCCTGAATTACCAAGTCGCTTAATTTTTGCGTGTGTGCATTTAAACTCAGTAAATAACTCATTCTGTTCACTGGAGACTGTATGAATAAACAGGGAGCAGTGGGAATAAGGTCAAAGCTTGTGGGACAGGAGGCGTTTCTAATACCTTCACTGAAACGCACCTGTGCTCACTTTCCCAGAGGAAAATTTGGTGTTCAGAGCATGAAACCCCTAAACAGATGAAGAGGAAGGTGCAGGCCATGCTTTTTAGATCTCTGATTCAGCAACAGCTGAGTGGATTTAAACTGTGCTTTTGATAAACAGATAAGCACAAACTGTGTCTCTCTGCTGATAACTTGAATGTCGGATTTCAGACTTGTGCAGTTGGAACTGCTGACTTATTAAACCTTGGAAATTGGGCTCGATAATGGTAACAGTAACTCAGCGAACCTTAATTATAGTTGCAGCACTGACCATGGCCTACCTTTTCACACACAAGAAGAATTAAACGTGAGAGGGTGAGCATAGTAGAAAGAATTTGTCATGAATGATGTTAGTTGTGAATGTGGGCTGTCTCCATTCTGGCCACCTTGCTTAGTCAACCTGAGAAAAGTTATTGACCTCAATGGGGCTGTGTTAGCACTGGGATAGTAAAATAGAAGCTAACCTTTTTTTGTACCATATTTTCAAGAGTAAGGTTCAATATCTAAGTGGAAAGGTGTCTGCTGTACTGCTTTGTTATTAAGATAGCTTGGGAAGATTTGACAAAGTGGTGTTAAAAAGTTAAATCACAAATGACAGTTCAAAGGTGAGTTTACTCAATTCTGCTTTCATTCACTGCTGCTCCTCAGTTTTAGAAGTACTTCAGTAGTGAAATGTATGTCATCATTTTCAAATGCTTAGAAGACAAGGCCAATGTTTCATCAATTTATGTGTATCCCAAATGGCCTTTCTATCCAAGAATGTGCTTGAAACTCTGGATTATAGGCATAAAATGATGAATAGAATTGTAGTGATTTGCTTTAAAAGAGCACTAAGATTTGGGGTGTACAATGAAAGCTAGCTGAAGCCTAAGCATTTTTCTTCTATGTAGTTTTTCAAAGGAGTACAGTGGCAAAATCAAAAGAGATGGCAAGGATATGCTTTATATTATTATACAAAAGCAAACAGATGGTTTACTTTTTCTCCTTTTTAAAATATGTAGCTACTGCATTCTCATTATGTCTCTTGGAATGGTTTCAGATATCAATTTAGTTTGCAAAACTGAGTTGATTGAATAATAGGTTTATCACAATTTCAAATCAATTAGAAATATTGCTCGCCAGAGGAGGAGATGGTTTACTTAAATGTCAATAATAAAACTGTATAAGCCATGAATTACTTTGGACTATTTAACATTATTACATTTCTCTGTTACAGGGACAGTTCTGCTGATATTAGTTGGCAGGAGCTGCTAGAGATGGGGCAGGATCATTTACGAGCAGATGTAAAGCAGCTGTTAGGGTCCTCTGGGGGAGTTTCGTTGTCTCTTGGTACTGGTGTGAGCAATTCCCTCCCATGAGCTACTCCTAGCCTTCCTTCTGCTCCTCCTCGCTGTCCTGCTCAGCACTTGCTGCTGGAAGGACAGACGTAAGGTCCTTGCTCTGGGCTGCAATTAGCTGTGTTCAGTGTATGATTATCACTGCTTTTTTGTTGTTGTGTTCTGGTGTGTTCTCTTTTTTTTTAATTTTGTTTGTTTTTTCTTTTTAATTTTTATTTGTTACTAACTTTGTATGTTACTTTTTCTTCTGCATCAAGAAGCAGGAGATACGGATAGAGAAGTACTTTCTTGTATTGTGCCAGCTCTAACTAACTGTTCTGCCCAGGACAATTTCTTGTAATCTCGTTTGTCTCTCATACTGATGTATTTCGTACAGTATTTCATACAAGTTCTCCTGAGGGAATAAAATTATCCCTGAGAATCTAATTTTTAAGAGAAGAGGATTGAATGAGGTGATATGTGTGGGTTTTAAAAACCCAGGTGAAATACAACATTATCAGTATTCTTCTTAGAACAGTGTTGATTTTTATAATTTAATGTTACTAGTTCAAAACATGATTGCTTTCTTAATCTGCAGTACCTTACCCATTGGGTCCCCCTGGCACAAAAGCCCTTGCTGACACCTGTTTCTGTCTGATGAGGCAACACTTCTATAGATATCCCTCATGGAAATTAGTTGACCTCAAAATCACTACATGAGGTGTTGCCATTTCTACCAGGGCAGGAGTGTGCTTTGGGAAGGCATCCTTTCCGTGCAAGAAAGGACTTAGAGCACAACTGCAGTACACGTAGTTCTTGCGCTGCACGGCAGGACGTGTTTTAGGGATATCTGAAAACTTCAAATTTGCAGGCTACCTGGCAGCTGACTTGTGGAGGTTTTATACTACACTGGCTCGCTATCAGCAGTGAAGTGTTGGGTTAAGTTTACATGTTGCATGAGAAGGTTTGCAAACAGATGCATACTGTCTTTTTGTCCTCCAGTGGAATCTGAAATAGATCTGAGGTATAGGAGCTGGGCCTAAATTTGTATACAGGAAATGAGCCTTAAGATCAAAATCGGGGTAGTGTATTGAGAGCAAATCCCAAGCTGTGAAGCCCCTTATTGTTGGCAGAGGGTAGGAGCATTACAACCCAGGCTCAGTTGAACCCTGAACCAATTTCAAAAGTTTTTGTGCTGTGTAGTTATATTCCAGTGGCTGTTTCTCATATTGCAGGAGTGCCGATTTTTAATTTAGAGATAGGGGAGACGTTTTTCTATCACTTTATGGGAACCAGGTCCTCTCACCTCTCTAACAGTAGGAACAACATTGGAAAATGTTTTAAGGTCCTGACTCTTGATACAGGTCTTGCACATGGGTGCCTGGGAGACTCTGCAAAGGTCCTTAGGTTCCTTATGCATGTTCCGTATCTCACGGGAGCAAAGTGCTCTCTGTTCATCTCTGCACTGTCCTTCCAGGCTGTCAGTAATGCTGGTCAGCTGACGGGGTTTGAATTGCATTCAACTCCGCTTCGTCCTGCAGTGAGAGCTGTATGCACGTGGATAACCAAGTTGAAAGGTGGCTGCTTTTCTAAGTAAATGTGTCTTCTAATGAAATGCACCCAGGGCTTCCTACACAGACATCTTTAGTCACAGCAGATCCGATGGGCTTTGAGTCCTTCAGGACAGACCAAGAGCAGATGGATTGAGCTAGTTCTTCTATTTCTTACCTGTAGTTTTGTTCAGGGCTGTAATAACACGTTATGGTATAATCCACGCTGTGCGGCAGGCCAAAATGATGATCTTTGGCCTCAGACTAAAACTGGGAGCGCTATTTATTTTTATTACAGAATTTAAGATGCATCGATAGCTTTGACTCTCAGCTCAAAAGAAGCTTCCAACAGTCATCAGTGTTGGATCACAGAAAGCTTCTTTTGGCTAGGGCAGAAGGTAATTCCTGGCTTGGTCTTTCCTGTTACCCCACTGAAGTGCACTCGGTGAGGTCAGCCTGGGTCACTGCACAGGTTTTTGGGTTTTGTTTTTATTTGCTTCTGTTGGCATTGATCTCTGGAAGACAGTAAAAAATATTTATTCAGCATAGGCAGGGTGACAGGTATCTCTTGTATGAAGAACTATTTGATGAGCTGTTAGTTTTGAGTGCCTTTCCTATTCATTGAACTAATTAGCTCTACAAATCTTACTGTCAACCAGTCATATAGCCACTTATTTATTTTCCCATGCGCAGAATTTTTACTTTGCTGCATATACACAGAGCTATAAAACCAAATGCACCAAAAATTGTCTCTTAGTTGGATATAAATGGAAACAAAATACGCTTGGAATTATTATTACATGTGCCATTAATTTTTATTTGAACTGTCTTATAAAAATGCCAAATGGCTTTCATTGTTTTTCACTGTTGCACTCATGTAAATGTAGAAAGGCTGTTGATATTTTTTTTCTTTTAATGCTGTTTTACTGTCTTCAGTGGGGGAGTATGAAAATGACTATGTTGAAGTCAGGGGAGAATGGAGATTTTAGTGCTTGCCAGGGTACCTGGAATCTCCTGCTGTCACTGTTTGCTATGTCTCTTTAGAGTTATTGCTTGGTTTTAACGTCCTCTTGTGCTTTCTCCTCTTCTCTAAGCTTAGCGTTTTTGGCAGCCTTTTTTTACATCATAGTGAGTGGAGTTAAGTACTTCATGCAATTAAAGCATTTCAAACTCATGAAAATATAGCTGCTGAGGCTGTCCTGTGTTGTGTTTAGTCACAGTGAGCGTGGCTGATTCTGGCAGTGATGGTGCAGAGGGCATTATCATGAAGGATACCTGGCAATTGTAGTTTGTGGGAAACAAAAATATGAATGATGTGATTCCTGGCACAAATGCCTCTTGTGATTTGATCTCTGTGGCATTTCTGATTTGGGACAGTATCGTGTGGGCTCTGGAGACTCAGCAGAATTCATCAGTAACCAGTGCTGCTCTTACAGAACGGTGAAGTGGGGCCTGGGCAGTATGTGATCACCCCAAGAAATATGGCCAGATGTTTTATAGCTGCACAGTTGCCTACAAAAGATGCCAGTAGTCCCTGGAAGTTGTGCAATGTAATGGCCAACTGGAGTTGTACTGCCTGTTGGGAAGGGATTTCCCAGTTTGTAACCTGATGTATTTGAAGTCATCAAAGCCAAGATTCCTGTTCTACATATGCAGCATTGCATGTCTGTGAGCACGGAGTCCATTTTTGCCAATTGCTAAGTTTTGCCAGGGATCACCTGTGTTGTAATGTGCCACTTGGCATTCATTTTTTTTCTCACGTTAGCTGATTTTTTGTTTGTTTGTTTTTATGTTCCACTCCCCTTCCTGCCCTGCTTCTGAAAATTTTAAGTACACCTCATTTTGGAAGCAGAAGTAATGGAATTGTGTAGGATCTACTACAAGCATGGATTAAACTGTAGTTGAAAGAAAGCAAACATTTACAACTTTTTCTTCCCACCAAAGAAAGCCCAGTTCAAATGAGGCGTAGGCAAACAGAGCATGTGCAGCCCAAAGGCAATGAGTGGTGAAAGCATAGCTGTAAAATGGAAAACTGCTAAATAGCATTACACTAATTAGCTCCAGAGTGCTCTTATTTAACTATTAGAAATATGTGTCCAATTTTGATGTGTGAACTTCAAAAAGGATGCTGGCAAAGAGGAAAGGATTTGGAAAAGGTTTACAAGAAAGATTTGAAAATCATGCCATCTGAAGAGAGACTTAGACTCTTAATCTCTTTATCTTGTTTGAAAAGAAGAATAAGATTACTTGAGGAAGATATCTTTGATGATAACAGCTCTTTTATCTAATGCTAGAAAGTACAAGGGCCCATGTTTGGCAGCAGTAGCTAGACATGGTTAAGACAGTGTTTTTACTGTGGGTGTAATTGAAAACTTGAGCAGCTTCAGTGTGTTATGCATTGGCTGCTGCTTGAAGTCTGTGCGGTCAAGGCTGAATCCTCAAAACCATAGATCTCATGAAGTTCTGAAACAAATGCTCTGGTTTGTGTTAGACGAATCATAGTGGAGCAATGGGAAAAACAACATTCCTAACTTTAGGATGAAACTTGACAAGCTTGGGAGCGTAGCTAGGTGATGTGGCTGCCTCTGATACCTGTGGAAGATACTTACCAAGATGGTAGCAATAAAGCAAGAGTTGGTAGGTAAGCTGAAAATTGTGAGGAAGACTTTAGGTCTGCTTTCTTAGTCCATTCTCTGTTGATTCTCTTGGTGCATTATTAAATGATGTGACATTACACATTAGAGAAAGGATTACGTTTCTTTTAAAGTGTGTAATACCTATCTTTGGTGAGAAAACAGTCTGGATGATAGAAACACACTCAAACCAGTACAAAACCCTTGAGTTAGAACTGTTTTTTTTTTCACGTCAAGTTCTACCGAAGAGCTCAGCTAAAGTGGAGCTGCATTGCAGAAGTTCGGTTGCAGCCGTGTATATTGCCTCTTGACACTGTCAGGGCAGGGGTGGGGACAGGGACACAGGAAGAGTTTTCAAAACATTGGAAATGAAAGCTTCAAGTTTCTGTATTTCAGTGGCTGGCGAGTACTAATTTATCCTGGACAAAGCCTCCTTTCTCTCTGTGCCGTTTTCATTACCATAATGCATCCTTTGCATTCTGACTCTTCTTAAATATCCTTCCCATCAACCAGACCTCGTCCTGTATCAGTTCGCTGCTCAGCATGCTTTCATTTGGGAAATTCTGTAAATTTTCCTTCTGTAAATCAGCAGGTATACACAAGACTCTTGTCTGAAACCAGATAGACTTGACTTCTGGTGGAACAAACAGAAATAGGACTTGAGCTGTAGTGTCTAGGCTGTCATCACCTTGAGGGTAGTGACGTTTAGAACTAGGGTTTCAACTCGGGCCCACATCTGATTATTAACACCAATTCTGAAGCGATGCATCTATTGATACTAACTAGCCGACCTTACTATTGACAAATCTCTCTTCTTTGGTGCTGAAGCCCTTCCTGGTCATCATGAGAGCACAGTATGTTATTTTGATTTTCTTTTCTTTAAGCGTCTTATCCACACAATTTCACCTGAAGCTTTCCTTGAAAGTAAACACTGGTATGGTACTAAGCTCATCACAACTTCTGGAGTGAATAATAAACAGCTTGCTGAGGTAGGTGGAAAGATTTTTTTTGAACGATGAGGGCTTTCAATCAGAGAGGTTAATCAGAAAGGTATTTAGACATATGTTTAAGGAATAGGAATCGTCTTTAAAGGGACGTACATACTGCATTAGCATAAAGTGCAAGGTAATGTGATTTGGTAAAATGGGGTTTCTAACAGTTGAAACGTGTGGGTTTTTTAATCCATGATACTCCTTCATCTATGTTAACAGTGACTTTACAAAACGTACAATAAAACAGACTATAAAAGATGTAACTTACTTGAGTTAAACTTTGAGGTCAAAGAATTTCTATGTATCCCATTTAAAGAGAGGGTTATGTTAAAAACATACATCCCTACAGACTGTTCCTCAGAGTGGCAAATCTTGGTGTTATCAACTTTCAGATGTTTGATTGTAAGTCATGTTTGTACCTCTGATTATAGGAAATAGTGTTCAGTTTTATGCTTATAAGAGGTCTTTGAATTTTAATTCAATTTACAGCATGTGTAATATTTTCTTTAGTCCCATCACATTGTTGTCAGGAGTGTGTTTCAGAACAACTTTAAAATGTTTATTTTCTGTCTTGGCAATACTAGAAGCGCTTTTCCACATCAGCAACAGTGCATGAATACTGAAAACTCAATATTGAGAATTGTGCTGTGTTGAGAGATTCTAACTCAAAAAAGCAAATAAAAAACTGGTATTTAGAAAGTTACTATAGTAAAATTAACAATTAGTCATCTTTGCAAATGCAGAGTTTAATTTTGAGTCCGATACTCAGAATTTTTCACATCCCAAAATTTCTGAACAAAAGTACATTCTAAAAGGAATTATTACAGAACAATGCCCTGGTATGTCACTTACAGCACTATTCTGACCTCTGATGCCATTTCTGTGCAGATCCTGTAGTCAGGCTGCTATCGGGGAAGAATTTACTGGTTTTAAAGTGTAGTTTCTAAAATGACTTACTTGGCACATAGGCACACGTGGCACCGTACAGGTGAGGTTATCTATACGCAGAAGCACCATCACACAGCTTTACTGAGGGCATCCAGATTTAGCCCTGACCTGCAGAAGTTTCAGGAACTATCATGGGGATCAGAGAGGAGCATTTCCCTGGAAAACACACAAATTATGTTCCATTCATAGAACAGTGTATTTACATTTCTGTTCTATTCTTGTACTAATTTACAACATCTTTGCATTGCCTCCAAGATTAGTTATCTCTCCACCAGTACTTGAGCAGTGTTTGAAAGCTGGTTTATTTTTTCCAGATTGTCAGAGATCTGCAAACGTAGCTGTTGTAGGATGTAGATATATTCACAAATTGAAACAACTTGTTATTATGTTTATCAGAAAAACTTATGCTAAGGAAAGCCAAGGCCATTTTTTATGTTGATATTCTTCATTTAGCAGCTATAGTAAAATTTGGGAAAGCAACAAACGTTCTCAGTGAAACATCAGCGCAAATCTCCCTGGAACTTTATTGCCATGCTGTTTAACTCTGCAGGAGGAGGTGAGAAAAACTTCTGGGAGGGCTATATTGAATACTGTATTTAACAGGAGAGGGGGAGGAAAAAAAAAAGCTAGTAAAGTTTTTAGCAATTTTGGCTTGAAGGATAATTTTCTTGTCAACTATATAATTAATGCACCATACATTACAGTAGCCCATTGTTATTCTAGAATGCCAGGATACGTTTCAAACTGAATAGCTGTTTAACAAAACACTTGGCAGATTTATTACCCTTAGGTGATTCTGTCAGTCAGCATTTTCACACGTTTAGCTTGAAGTAGGCAGAATCAATTCTGGTATCTATTTTGTGAAATGCAGAGCTGTTTAAATTAAACCACACACATGTATGCACAACCCCTTAGAAAATCAGGACTTGTATTGGATCTTCATCTGTTAGCAGTGAAACAAGAATTACCCTTGCAGGCTCCTTGTCTTTTTCCTCCACAGTCAAGGCATCGTTTGCCACTGCCAATATCTACAAAGAGGTATGTTGTGGTCATTTTCAGATAATGTCTTCAACGTTAGGCTTGTCGTTTATTACTTTACAGAACACTTACTTGGCAGCTTCAGAAACTAAGGTTCAGCAATAACTGCGTATGTAATGGGTATCCTTAAACAAGGAGACGTCATGTGGAATTTGCAGTTGCCAGTTCTGCAAGAAGAATTCAAAATGCAATTTGATATTGGAGTGAAGGAAGAGGTACCTTGTGAATTTAATAATGTCTCTTATTGGTTTAAGTTGCTTGCTACAAAGTATTAGGATTTCAAGGATGGAAATATTTTTTATTTGTCAATAGCAGGAGATACAGATTTGCAGGTAGGAGTATTGTATAGCCCAGGTATACAGAAGATACAGAATAAAGGTGGTAGGTGAGAAACAAAAAATTTGTGTTGCAGGTTTGAAGCAGCAAAACATCAGGTAATCATATTCTGATATTTTCATTGTTGAGGCATCGCATTGTTCCACTATTTTTAAATATTCTGTGAAATATTCTTGAAACTTTTTTTTTACTTAAAATGAAAAAGGAATGTGTTCAGTATATCCAGTTTTTCTTCATTGTCATATTTCTGTCATATTTATTTATTTATTTGTTTTGAAGTTATGAACTTCCAGAGCTGTAATTTCTTTCCTGTTTCACAATAGGTACCTTTGCAGGAGGCTGAAAAGTCAGCAAAGGGCAAAGGCAGGAATGGGGGGGAAGTCTTAATTCCAACACCTTACCTGAACTGATTTTCTATTAATAGGTTGAAAGGTAGGGAATTAAAATTAAAAAGAAATAAAAAAGTAATTCTCTCCCAAATATTCAAATAGTTTTAAAACGCTTGTTTTTCACGTAAAACTTAAAGGAGAAAAACAGGTATGTTCATTGCATGGCAAAGCCTAGAGAGGAGGAAGAACATTTGAAATAAAATGATACTAGGTGAAAAACTTCAGTGAGCTTAAAAAAAAATTCTCACAAGTTTGGCACCTAGATACTGTACCTGCTGAACTGTCTATACGATCAAATTCACTTTTCAGAGAGACCGAGGTGCGTTAAGTAGGCCAGGTTTGTCACTGGGAGATTGTTCAGACGTCAGTCATTGTCACTTCTAACCCCAGCTGGTGGCAATCCATCTGCACCTGTCAGACTAGATGGTGGTTTTGTTCACTCGTGCGTTAAACTGGCACAGCAGTCCACCGTGGATCTGACAGTAGTACTAGACCTTCCCACAGGGAGAGGCTTCTCAAATATGACTAATTTGGATAGCTTTAATTAAAGACCAGCATGTAAAAATGCATACGAAGCAGTGACTGGTGGACAGCTTCCTTGGGAGCTGGTGAGAGGGTGGGAAGGAGGAGCTTGGAGCTTAATCTTCCCCACTCTCCTTTGGTGCTGGGCGGCGTGGCTCGCCGCCTTACAGCTTCCTTCAAGATAGCTCAAGGTGGTGTTTCTGCCCGTGGGCACTGTGCTGAGGGCCCTGTGCCGTGTGGCGAGCGAGCTAAGGCAGTGGCAGCTGTTTTATAGCAGTAGAAGATAAGGAGGCTTGGGGATCAATGAGAAGTCAAAATGTTACCTTATTCTAGTTGATTCAGACCTTGCCATGCATGCTGCTGGTGTTAACAAAGGTTCCCTGGGAAACAGTTGGGATAACCCTCCAGAAAAAAATAACTCACTCAAGTTACACCAAGCAATTGTGCTACCTGGTTTAAGCTGTAGGAAGACAAAACAACCAGCAGTGCTGCCTGTGAAGAGGTTGAGGATGTGCCGAATTAGGTAGATTCTAAACACAACAGGTAATTTTTTTACTTTGGTTTTCAAAGCAGCTTTGGATGTTGGTGCACTGTACTGAGATATTAGGAAATGGCGTTCTGCCAGCGCTTGCAAGTGCACCCAAAGAATGGATTTGACACTGCAGAAATGCACAGTGAGAGAGAGTCGAAAAGCTAACCATGCAAAGGCAGCGATACCACCATGCTGCTGCAGTGTAATGAGTTTAAGGTCACCTGGAAGGGCTGCCAAGTGTTGAGTCCTAACCCAGTGCCTGACCTACAGTCCCACCATGCTTCTGATTTAGAAGTCCTACTAATGCTCTGGAGCCTGACCCTAATGTGCTGCAGTGTGTAGGTGGAGGTCAATGTATGGAGCAAGTTTAGGGATCAGTTCGGAAGTATGTGAAGAATTAGAGTTAAGCCATCAGCATTGGTTGTTGGATCGCTTCTATGATTTCCATGTCTTCAAAACAGTGTTTTAAAATAGGTCCTAAAGGTGACAATTGGAAGTTCATTATTTTCAACCGTTTGATTGTACTTGTTTGTGTGCAGTGTATTAACTCGCAGCATTCCACCAGCAGTTGACTGTATGGCTGCATGTTGGGCACACATGAGGATGCTTTGTTGTCCAAAACTTTAATGCTGACAGCTCAGCTAGTAAGTCACACTGGCTTTATTTTGCAGATTTTTAAGAATGCATCCATTTTCACTAACTTTGAGTAATCTGAAGTTCATTTTTTTTTCTGCTGCTGATTTTTGGTGAAACCAAGTCATCTCAGGAAAATACAGTGCTCACATTTCGTTTGACCTTTTTATGGAATTCATTTCAATTTCTAGTAAAAATAGGAATAAATAGAAGGTACGGAATTCCCATCCCACCCCAGTGTCTAATGCTATGGAACTTTGTCTGTTCTGACTTTTAGAGAGGGAGAATCGGTCTCTTTTGATAGCCTTTTAAAAAAACTCCTTAAGAGCTTTTATTATTTTGCTTAACAAGTGGTTTGTAGAGACTCTAGTGATCCCTCTGGTTGAGTCATTTGCTACCTTGTGCACTACAGGTGGCACCCACTAGAACTGAGTTACAGTGTACAACAGTTGGATAAAGTAGTCGAGTGTTGGCTTAGAGTTCTTACAGGAGATGATTTCATGGGACAAATCCTTCCCTGGAGTAAACTGACTTGTTTGGAGTTACCTCAGAGGTGACCTGATATGCAGTGCTGACACTGCAGAAAATGTGTGCAAGCACCAGCCAGAGCCTGAGAGCCAGAACTGAGTGAGCTTTCCCCAGAAATGCCCCCACAGCTCCCAGCAATGAGAGGAGTAAAGTTTTCCTGAGCCAGAAGCTACATCTGCACAGTTACGTTCTGTAACGATTTATAATTTATCCTCAGTGATGTGTACAATTCCTCTTTGACTTTTTTTTTTTTTGCACCCACAGTGTTGTGGCAATGAGTTCCAGAATTTGAGTTGTTTTGCCAGAAAATGTCACTGGTGTCCCAGAGCTCTTTTAGTATGGAATATACATTTTTCTTCCTTACTTACTTTTTTGTGCCATTTGTAATTTCATAGGCTTCTAGTGTAGTAGATTCTCTCTTCAGTCCTTGAGCATGTCCTTTGGCAAAGCAAACCTAAGTAAGGCAAACCTGTAAATGTTCCTACGTAATGCACGACAAAATATTGCTCAAGTCCTTCAGCATGCAGTGCATATGCAGTTGGGTCCAGTATGCTGGTTGCTTATGGAGAAATTTTCAAATTCTTGGGCAGAATTTGTTTTCCAAAGGAGACAGAATGTCCAGCTGTCCTTTGAAAACTGCCGTCTTCCATGCTGTATCCCCTAATACATGCTGTCTTTGATTTGATGCTTACCTACAAAATGCTTGTCATCAGCCAGTTTGACTCTCTGCATTGTCCAAGAGGTTTTCTAGCCCCTCACAGCTGGTTGTGGTTTGGCATATTCTCAGCAAAATGTGCAGTCCTAAAGATTTCAACAGATGGAATTTCAACCAAACCTTGAGGTGCACTCTTCTGGTGGTTAATTATTCCGAAAGTATAAGCCTTATTTTCCATTCAGGTGTGCTCAGTTTCAGCTTTAAGGTGTTGGATTGTATTAAACTTTTTGTCTCTTAGGTTAAAACACACTGTACCGTAAGGCTCTCTCCCTACACAGTGTTCTAGCCGTTGATAAAGTGACCTCCTAACGCTCTTTTCGATAAACGAAGTAGACTGAGTTTCCTTTGGCGTATGTTGCTGTTCAGTGCCATGTCAGTACGGACACCTGAGGCAGGACTGACGCAGAACCTTGGCAGTGGGAGAGTTTTGCCTCGTGTTCAGCGGGTGTTGCTGTCCCTCTCCTTGTTAGCCCTTCCCTAAGGGTAGGTGGTGCTCCTGTGGCAGGCAGCAGAAGAAAATGTGTGCTTCACCCAGTTTAGTTTCAAGTGGAGGAAGAGTTAAGCCCTGATGCCAGATGGTGAAGGAACAGCTGAAGCACAGGTGCCTGTTCCCTTCTGCCATCTCTCTTTAGGGAGCAGTAAATTCTGGGGGTGGGAGGCTTCATGGTTGGCTAACCCCACATAGACAGAATTGCCAGAACCCTAAATTAGCCTGTGGGGAGTTCCACACTAAAACAGCTGTATTGATCCTATGAGCTGTGGTGGCATGTAATACTTGTGGTGCAATGTAGACCTATCTGTAAATGCGTTGTGAGGTGGAGGTTTTCCAGGCTTAACATAATTTCTGTAGCCTTTTTCACACTTTCTGGTGTGTCAACAGCCCTTTCTAGGTGCTGACATAAGCACTAGATGCGATATTCCGGCAGTGTGTACTGAAAATACTATTTAACAGTACAAGGCCATGAGCAAACAGTTCGAAGTTGTCTTTGTCTTGAGCAGGGAGTTGGCCAAGAGACCTCCTTTCCAACCTGAAGTTATTCTGTGATACCACTGCATTACAAGATTGTAGATCTACAACAAAAGAAAGAACTCCAAGAAAGCCGGTCGAGTACCCTGGCTTTTTTTTCAATGGAAAAATAAATCTTACATTTTGTATATATTTTCTTTTAAACTTGTATTTTCATTACTTGCTAATGGAATTAATATGATTTTAATCTAGATCTGTTTCATTGTACTTTTTCATGAATGGAAAGGTTTCCCAGAAACTTCTCAAAAAGACAAAAGGTATGGTTGTGTTTGCCAGCCTTCTTTTAAAAGGAATGTATATAGAGAGATCTAAATCTGTTCAGCTTTACCTACGAAAAATGAACCCACTTTCTGTTTATTCAGTTGGCATTGCATAAGCAGATGAGCACTAAGCTATTTTTCCATGTTGAAGAAAACTCACAGAACTAAGATGGCAAATTTATTTTTACATTGCAATATATGTGAATGTGAACTAGAAAGAACTTCCATTGCTTTTAGTAGGCAGGATAAATCCCTTTTACTTGTATTTTATTTTATATGTTTCCACTTACTCCTTACCTCAAGCCATCCATGAGACATCCTAAAGTGTAAAATGATGGCTGGAAGTAAGGAAATAAGATATCAGCCCCACTTGTGCGCTCTGAGTATTCCCATGCAGGTGTTCGAATGAGTCTTCTCTGTTCCTTACAGAACATCTCCTTCTTATTCCACAAACAGTGTCTTTGCTGTGGCATTGTCTGAGTTATTTTCATAATTCATAATTATCTTGGTTCTTAAAAATTTAGACATATATTTAAAAGCATGATCCAATCTTGCCTGATTGCCACCACATTGTGTTTGAAGTAATTACCATTCATTTGGCTTTTGAGGCTGTTGAATGAATTTTCCACATGAGATTCCTTAATTTGTACATATTTTATTGCTATAAAATAGGTATTGGCAAGCTGCCTAAACTGTAGTGAAGGCCTTTAATTCCTATCCCTATGTGATGAAACAAATTAAGTGCAAATGGGGAGGCCTGAGATAGACTCCTTAAAATGTATTTTGTTGGCATTCAAAGTTGTCCTTACACAGGTGCAAATACACAGGTAAGATTAAGGTAGCTTAGTTCTGCACTAACAAGCCAAAATGGTTAGTTTTCATTCATTCAAAAATATATATATATATACACACACCTATATAACATAAAAATTCTCTCTTTTTATCCTTGAGCTATTATCCCCAAGAGAAAATGCACTGTTTGAAGAGGTTATTAGCACCTTTGTGCTGGCTTCCTGCATACTAAGGGAAACCTCCAAGAATATTAATCGTCCCTGTCCTGTACCTCTATTCTCTTATGGCTGAGCAGGCCTGCCCTGCTAGTTAGATTTGAGAGGCATGTTTTAGAATACTTTTCATACACTATCCCACCATACTGGAGGTGCCCGACTGTTTTAAGATATCCATGATTAGGTGGAGATGAAATAAGAAGGTAACGCTCGCGTGCATCAGAGCATTTCAGGTATGGCCTTTGTGGAAAAAAATAGCAGAATAACAGTTCTTGGCATGTGCCCTTGCACAGATGTAATTGGTACAAAATTCTGCCCAGCCCAAACTAACAAAACTCTCCCTAGTGATCTATCATCTTGTGTTTATCATAACCACAAGACTCTCATAAATTAAATAGCAAGACTGGGGAGGAGGCCTTGGGTCCGACTAATGAGCACCTGTCGACAATCAGCCATTCTTTGTGAAATCAAGCCTCGTGTCAAGTGTCTAATGGGAATGTACAGGAGTTCCCAAAATGCAGAGCTTGCTAAGAAACCAGACTAATTGTGTACGTCTGAAGCAAAAGGTTTACAAATCGAGGCATGTACTATACAGGGACACAAGGGCTTCCAGTTAGAGAATTTTAGGGATCAGTGTAAACGTGGAGTGTGACTGGTCCTCTCAGTGTTGAATCAGTCTAACTGTTCATGAAGACATTTGAATTAAAGAGCAGCACTTCACGGGCAGTTGTGCAGAGAAGACTGAGGGATGCGATTTCTTTCAAGGTTGATGTTTCAGTGCTAGCCATTTTTGTGTCTGTTCCAAGAAGCCTGTAATTTCTTTGCTGGCAAACAGTAGCCTTTTTCTGCTTGCAAACAGCAGATTAAAAGCACCCTGAAAACAACAGGAGGTAAGACGGCCAGCGTCTCCCATGGGATTTTGCTTTTCTTCTCAGTTAATAGCGGGCAGAATTCAGAAGTTGATGTCGCTCTGTTAGTTCCAGCCCCAGAGCAAGTGCCTGGTTCATGCGTTGCTGCGCTGCACTGTGTTGTATGCACAGATGTGCACTGACAGACGTGCAACTTCTTGTGCCTACATACCAGAGTAAATCAAAAGGCAAGGTCGTGTAGTTGGAAGGAAACAACATCACTGGATTGTCACACTAATCATTGTACTCTTAGGACCTTCGTTCTCTATGATCTCCTCCTCTGGGAATATTCATAGCCCCTTTGATGACTCTTTACTGAGACTGAGAATCCCAAAGATGACAAATGCTCTGTTTTATTATGGCAATACATAACTTAATTTTGAGGCAGATCACAGATTTCTGTCTGACACTTCTTCCTTTCAGCTGTTGCAAGTTTTTCAGCAAACAGTGAAGGAGGAAGACAGAGCCACCATGTTAAATGTTAATATGCTTTTCTTCTCCCTCTGGAGGAAGGTCTCGATAAAATGTGTAAGTTTTAAATCTTGCTTCAATACATTTTTATGTGAAAATACATGAAGTATATTCTGAAAGGACAAAAGAATATTCTCATTTGTCCTTTAGGCAAAGCTTTTTAAGTGTTCATACATAAAATATAATAGAGAATACCACTGGCATTTCAACTAGAGACAAAGGAAAACAAGGTTTAAAATGTTCTGGATTATCCTAAAAGTAGAAGTTTCATTCCTAAGTTCTTTGTGAAGACGCTTTACATAGTGGTGCAGGATATAAGTGAACTGCTGAATGCAAACTTCTTCAGCTGAAGAGAGAATTCAATCAGGGCAATGCTGGCAGTGAACTGTGCATCTATGCATGGTATTACCTTGTCTGTTTCCAGGTTTGTTGATGGCCTTTGTCTTCTGACAAGAGATGAATGTAGAAAGTTACTAATCAGGCAAGTTTCCACCTTAACTGTAAGTTCTTGGGAACAACCTTTGCAATTTGGTTTCATCACCAAAAAAAAAAAAAAGTCAAGCCCTGGCCCTGGCCTCAGATCACAGTGAACTGAAATCTAAATGTATGAGATCAGTCCTCCTGCATGGATATTTTTTTCTAGAAGCAGCAACACTTCATCAGAGGAGGGGGCTGTAGTTGAGAAAACATCACAGGTAAACTTTGGAATGTGCATTTACAAAAGAGTGAAATACCATTTGTGTTTCACGTACTTCTGCCTCTGTGAATATGGTTCTTCTCTGTGTGAGGAGCACCTCTTGCTGTTTCATTGATGCTCTCTAGCTTTGGGCAGTCATGGAATTAAGTGCGGAAGTGAGGAGTACTTTGACTTGTGCCTTTTCCTGAGTGGAAAAGGAAGAATCTGCTTGTGTCTCACCCTCTCTGGGTAAAGGGGCCTGCATTCTAGCTCACGTAGTATCTAACCTAGCCATGGCTGTAATGCTTCAGGTTGGCTGTAGCTTGCAGCAGAAGCCAAGAGGAAGGTTCAGGCAAGTTGATTTATCAGCAAATCTCAAAAAAAGGTTCCTTTCTATTTATCTAGTATGTTGCTTTTCCCTGATCCATCCAGCTGTGTGAGCAACCAAGCCCCTGAATTTGCCAACAGTTAGGAGATGCATGTGAGCAAAGAGGGTGAAAATACTGAAATCCTTTAAGGTAATGCGAGATGTTTTGGCTTTGATTTGATATCCTGTCTGTTCTCTGTACAGATCAGCATAGTTCCTCCTGTGGTAGAACCACCCCAACTTGGGGCAGCGTTGGTCAGCAGCGCAGTGATGTCTCGTATGCGTGGACTCTTTTAACACTGATACTTGGCACAGTGCATTTGTAGTGAGGCTTGTTTTGTTTGTGAAACCAATATGACTACTTATATGCAGGCATGAGATGGATTTGCCAGAACACCTGTAGCTATCTGGCTTACCAGCTGTCAGGAAGATGAGAGCTTAACTCAGTAGTGCAGGCCACAGTTTACTGGCAGGTTGGGTGAGATAACAAACTGCCCGTTAAACAACCACTCCCTCCACCTTAGAAGTCTCCTGTGACTTCACATTTTTACATGGGTAACATCATGTATGCCCAGGTTTCGTGTTTAAATTTTATTTTGAACAACTTTTATCCTCTTGTCATCTAGGTATCATAATTTGTGCTCTGTAGCAGTAGCTGTTTATTTTGATATTTTATCTTTTTTTTTTTTTATTTGCAATCCATACTGACCTTTTTACTACATAACCACTTGAAAAAGAGACATCCTGCTCACATAAGGAATGCCTCAAGAGAAGGGCGGCCCTGCATAATTTCCTGTCCTCTCACAGAAAGCATTCGTATTGGAAAACTGGGGAATATTACTTTCTGGCCCTGCACACTCTCCTGGGTAGAAAGGTCCTGAAACACAATTTATTGTAAAACACACAGTGGTTACAGAGCTAGCACAGTCAATGATATTCCTTTTATTACCACTCAGATGAGAACACAAAATGACATTGGAAAGCAGTGAACTCACCAGAAGGGCAGAGAAAGCCATTAAATTCAACACGCATCATATTTCATAATCAGAATCCTGCAGTCAGAGCTGACACCACTGAATGAGTTTGTTGCAGTCATGATAATATAAAACCCGCTGCATCTGCTTCCCTTGGCACTTTTCTTTGTAGACCCTTGCAGTGTATGGGCTATTAATCATCAGTAGCCAGGGACACTGCAGACCAATGCACTTTGTATTGCATAAATTGAAAATGCATCACTATTAGAGAGAAAACTGCCTTCTGTACATCTCTATTTAGATAGGCAGTTTCCTAAAGGGCTGCCATGCTATTACGGCTAACCACTTAATTGGAGTTTGTTCCACAGCCTAGTAATTGGGGTTGGGTGGTGGGGGTGGGGGTAATGCAATCGCTCTTGTAGTGTGTATGAAAACAAGGCAGGAAAGTGTTTCTTTTCTTACCTAGGATGCCTGACACAGCTGGAGCTGGAGGTGAGAAAATGCAGTCAAATATACTGTATCGTTTAACCTCACTAAATTAACTTCATAAATGAGAGGGCTGACTGTACCAGTGCGTGGGAGAGGGATGTTGTGTAACCTATGCACTAATGAATTTTCAGTAGCTGACTGGAGCAACAGATCACCAGAGAAGGGGTGTTGCCTTTCCTTCTGTTAGCTCTGCTCACAGCAGAGGGTAAGCTACAGTTTAGGAGGAAAAAAAGTTTTAGAGGCAGCCTGAGAAAAGACAATTGCAAATTCAGTGCTCTAAATTTTAAAGAGAACCCATTTTATTCTACCATCATTCGTCCAAGTTTTTGTACATAATTTGCAAAGATCAGTAAATAATGGAAAATGGGAGATTTGAAGTAGATTGATATTGAAAGTATAGCTTTAAAACTGCATATATATTTAATTGTAAATTGCTGCATGGTTTAATTATTTTTTTCTTGGAGGGCTGTGGTCAGCATTTGCAACTTCATTGATCTCTGGCTATAGCTACCTACACTTAATTCTCATTACATCTTCTGTGGGTCTTACTTCCTTGTGTGCAGGAGGTGATGTATCAGAACGATGTACATGAGTCTGAATTTGAGTTATGTGAACTTGTGTTGAATCCTATGTCTTCTGACTCAAACACAGGTAGATCAGCTGAAGTGCTCAGGCCAGATCAAAATGAGGACCTATATAAAAATGCACGCAGCCTGTTCAGAACAGTGATCTTCAAGCTCTCTCTCTCTCCCCAGCTGCTGCCTGACTTGGGGGTGTTTGCATTTCAGCTACATTTCTTCACTTGACTTCTTTGGACAAAGTTCTCCAGAAAGTTACAAGTCCGTCCACAACCAAAAATATTCTCATCTTGATTGATCCAAACAGCTCAGAGGACCTCTTGTCACTCAGGTACTATCTCAAAATAACTTGAGCTGGGGGGTTGTTTTCTGAGCATGTCTCTCTGTGAGGTTATCTAAGCATAGCTGAGGGGGTGGAGAAGCCAGGTTAGTAGATAAAAGGATGGCACTGTATTGACTAGAGGATGGAGAAGGAGGGTTAGGCTGTAGCCCGCAACTGGAGACTTTTGTCTGTACCTGAAGAGGAAGACGCAGGAGTGGTGTCCTGTGCCTGCATCAGGTAGGGCTGGCTGGCGTAGCTGGCTGGCACGGACTTGCTTCTCGGTAAGGTGCTGGTTCCCAAAGAGGTGATGGATGTATGAGAGGCCCCTTCACGCTGACAAGAAAAGGGGGCATCATAAAATCATTCCCAGAAGTGCACACAGTTAAGTGTCGTTCCCTTCTTAGTGCTACTAGTTTGTGGCTTTTGTCTCTACGATACAATCCTGTTACAGCTTAAGCTGATCTAAGTCCAGGCTGCTGGTGCCCTGCCCTGCCCTCCCGGGCTGCCCCTGCGTGCCTTGGTGCTGCTCTGCATGGCTGAAGTTGAAACAGTTTTTGCTATATTTAGTTCAGCTAAATTAACTCTCAGAACTGGTGCAGGGAGTATTTGTGTATGTGGCAGTGGTGTAAAGGAACAGACGTGCCCAAAAGGGAATCAGGAATAAAGGCTGCACCTCGTTCCAGTAAATAGCAGTTTTAAGCTCTGATTGCTGGGTCAGTAGCAGGTAGTAGGTACAGATAGGTCTCTTGATACAGGAGGTATGAAGGAGAACAGCATCTTTATAAGGGATGATAGTTCACTCCTGTGGAGAGAACATTAAGGACTGAAATTTGAAGAAATTAGATCTGCTTGGTAAATAAAAAAATAAAAATAATAATTAAAAAAAAACACCAAAAACAAAAACCCAGAAGTTGACTAGTTGCTGCTGCCTTGTAGTTCAATGAGAATTTCATTTCATTCTAGGTAAGCTGGTGGTGAGTTATAAGCAACTCTAGTTGTTGGCTGTGTGTTAAACCAATCAACTGAAGTATGATGCAGAATGTATTACCATCTTTAGCAGGAGGTAACATGGAGTATGTACAATTGTAAAGTAATTGGCTGTTTTTCTGTGACGTAATCAGGGAAGGAGAAAGACTGTATTCATCTGAGTTCAGGACCAGGGCAGGACTCATAAGCAGTTTGATTCTATGTCCAATACCAATGGATTTAGGGAAATTTCTCATGCTTTCTGCTGTCTATCACAAAGGACTCTGAAGTCTTGAGAGTTACCAGATCTGATTTTAAAAGGTAACTTATTACAGTAATAACATTCAGGTTATGAAAAAACCCATTTGAAAGACAACACTGTCTGCTGAGAGTATTGCTGCTGCTTAGTATAAGTTTATATAAAACTATTGAAAGTTTCCTTTAACAAAATAAGAATAAATCCACATACTTGTATTTAAAGCTACCTGTGCTTAAATTTTAGCTTTGCATACAGGTTGTTTTGAAAAAGATAACGTCAAGACATGGAAGAATCTTGTTGAAAGAAATAAATTATGCAGAGTTTTCCTAAATAATTTAACAGATAACAGTAAGCAGAAGTTATATCTCACAGAAAACCATCGACTTGCTAGCTTTTTGTTCCTGTGGTAGTGGATATGGGTTCTGTGTTTTGAGGCTTTAATTTTAATCACACAACATCCTGTCCCTGGTCAGAGCAATGTTGTAAATGCAGAGTAGCATCCTGAAAGCTTTGTCAAATGTTGTGCTAGCATCCTTTCAGGTTTCTCTGTAAATTAAAGTTAGGTGTATGCTAATATCCTAGCCTTTACTGTAAAACTAGTGCTACAGAAAAATAAAATATTCCAGTATCAGCCAGCGAGCGTGGCTTTGAAAACAAGATCTCGTTATATTTGTTAGCCAATGTTATCAGTGTGGTGGGGGGGCAAAGGTAACCTTTTCAAATTGTCAGTTCAGCTGCCAAGAAAAATAAAAATTAAACAAACAAAAAACATGTTGTGGAAACTACTGCAGATTTCTTGTCTGTATCTTAATTTCTTTAGATGAATTTCTGTTGGTCAGCAGTGCCATTTATAAATGCTCTTATTTCATTTGGGAAGTCCCAACCCCTAGTTCACTCTGCTTTTGTCAATATTATTTTATTTTTAAAAGGGCTTTGACATATTGCACTTGCTGTACATAAAACTATATTTAATATCAATTGAAGTGCCTCCTTCAGTGTTATGTGTAAGGATTATTCATGAGAAGACAAATACAAGTGCTTACAAAGCACTGGAAATTTTAATTCTTAATGTATATAATTACTTTGTCGGTGTTGGTAATGGGAAATTCAGAATCACACTTTCCTTCTGTCATAAGACGTTGCAACAAGTAGAATAAGTTACTGCAACAAAGTCAGGTTTTACATTTATTTGGTCCTTGGGGGATGCTGGAATTAAGACTAGAAGTAAATGAGGCCTCGCTGATTTAGTATGCAGTGCCTCAGACGTGTTAACCCGTTAGTGTGATTTATGTATTTCCTCACACACGCTCTCCTTTAAAGAAAATCTAAGCAGAATTTAAAGTTACACTGTACTCATTGCTTTGAATCTGGCAAATTGTTTCAATTTCTTGTGTGAAAGAAAAGCCAAGCAAAGCAAATTACAACAAAATATTTCAATTAATGCTGTATTTGACTATAATGCAATTCTGTTTGTTTTGTACCCTGTTTCGCGTACCATTAGCAACAGTTTGAATTGAGGATACAATTGCAGTAACTGCTACCTACCAAGAGCTAGTACTGTTAAAAGAGAGAATGGAACTTTTGTTTTATAGTTTGGGGACATAGGAAAATGAACTGAGGAGTCGAATAGTGGGTCAGTCCAGAGTCAGGGATAGAAATTAGTCTCCCTTGTTTATTTTGAATTCTAACCAAACTCACTTATATCCAGCCACAGAGTAAGTAGTGTTTCTCTAGGATGACAAACCTCCTGCAGCATCCTTCAAGATGAACCACATCAGAGAGAAGTACCCACTCCCAGTGGTGCTGGAGAGAAGGAATAGTGTGGACAGCACAGCAGCCAGCTTTCTTGAGATCATTTACGTTCAGTTTAGCAAACTTTCTTTTCCTTCCTCTTTCATATTTATATCATTTTAATTTACCCTTTTCTTTCTCAAATGTGCACAATACCAGTGAATGGGTTCAGCTGCCTTTAGAGAGCAGGAATGGGAAGAGCCTTGGCCTTATCCCCTGGGGAGAGGCTACAAGAGCACACAGAGGAAGAGGGCAGCACAGCCGGACTGGACGTCTGCACCAGCCGTGGCTACTCTGGGGACCTAGAAGGAAGAGAGGAACCGTGCCTCCAAGGTACAACTGATTTACACTGCACTGAGAACAGTACGGTTTGTATGACACCATTTATCTGAGCAAGCTGTTAGAGTTACAAGCAGTGTAGTTCTGTACATGGCAAAAGCTGCACATGGATTTTACTTTGCTCTCTGTGTTGGAGTAAATTGAAGAAAAATGAATCAAGAGTGTAACTGCCCTGCTAAATGGGGGAGTTCAGCCTGAGCCTCATCTGCTCAGCAGGGAGTTAGAGCAGCAGGAGGATAGTGTGCTCTGTGTGACTCGGGTACTAGCCTGGTGATTGATGCATTAGAGGGGTGTCAGTGTGAATTACACAGCACAATCATCCCCGCAGATCTGCCTGGTAACAGTGCGTTTGGAGGTGTGTGTTCTGGCACTTCCTTCCAGTGCCACCGGGCCTTGTGATCTAGCACAGTTCTCCAGCTTAGAGGGACGCAGAGTGATTCCCTGGCAGGCTTCGGTTGTGCATCCCTCTGGCTTCATGAAGGCAGATGGGAATGACAGCTAGCTTGATTTGGCAGTAACCTGGTATTTTTGCTATGGGAAAAACACAGCTTTAGAATCACCTAGTTGTGTTTGTGAAACAACATGTTCAAGATGGATTACTTACTTCTGGAAGCTGCTGCAGCTGAAAGTGTAGCTGTTAAAGACTTACAGGTGCAGCAAGTCAGGGTCATCCATATAAATCATTGCCTGCTGTTGACAAGAAATTTAACAATTTGGATTAGTTGTTAGGAGAGCAAGCACATTTGGATATGTTGAAATCTTAATGGTGTTTTTCCTTTCTATTTGATACAGCTAGTAAAAACAAAAAAACAATAAAATCCCTCACCACAAGCCTTAATTATTTTATGAAGTAGGCAGAAATGTCTCAAGACAACAATCTGAAAAACGCCTTAGTTGATCAAAACCAGATTCCTACCTCTGTGTATGCACAAATGATTGACTTGCATTCATCTAATACTTTCAACTAGCTATATCTGGAAAAATCGTTATCGCAAGCTTCCCTGCTTATAAAGGAGCTCAGCAGAACAGGAGGAGGACAGGGAATAAAAGGAAACACTGCAGGGATATGAAATGAAAGAGATGGTAGAGCCAAGTTAAGGAAGATGCTTCCAGTTGAAGAACAGAGGGCAAAGTCTTATGCTCATCTCCCTGCTTTGCTGTAGGGCAGTTTCCATACTGCAAGCACGTTAGTTCACTTCCATGCTGCCTTTTAGAGTGAGCCCCAGGTAGTCCTTGAGGAAAGCATAAAAATGTTTTTAAGGTTAGTTTTTTATTAACTCTGCCCAGACAATATGGACATACCCAGCACTACTCTGGCTTCTCCACCCAGCAGAGCTGTTTGATGATCCCCCAGGCAGTACTGTGCGCTCAAATGTCACCGCATGCTATCAGACGTGTGCTCTTTGTATCATATTGTAAGGACATCGTGCTGGTAGGCACCATTACTTTGAACCAAAAACAAAAAGGAAAAGAAAGTTTCAAGTCTGTAAGGGCCTCAGAGAGCACAAAGGCCAAATCCAGTGTGCTGTGGTCAGCCTTTTGTAACTGGTGCTAGTTCTGGGATTGAGATGTGAGGCCCATTTTTTCTCCCTGCAGCAGCTGGTCAGGACAGTATGTACAACCTTGGATACCCAGGAGCTAAATCAAATTTCCAAACACACTTTACCTTACTTGAAGTTCCAAGTTGCATGTTCCTGCTAAACAGGGACTGCTTTAAAAGAAGTTTTTGGAATTTTTCAAGTGTTGTATAGTCTGAATTATGGAAAAAGTCAGACTCATCTTTTCTGGTTTTATAATCTACAGTGTTGGATAGATTTTTTTTCTACTTAATTGTTTATCTGTGTCATCTTTTAGATTACTGCTTCATCCAGTCATTTGCCATAGCCAGCTGATGACAGAATCACAACTAGCTCTCATCAGCATTAGGAAAACTATATTTAAAAACTGTGTTTAATGAAGGAAAAGTTTCCTTCAGCCAAAGGTGGAAATATTTGGCAGATTACTCCAATGAAAGTTTTCCACGGTGTATCGGTCAGCTTCAGTATGTTCTCATTAATTAAGCAGTTTATGAGAAGGTAAGTGTCAGCACTGGCTGTAGAATCGCTCAGTTGTGCAGGGTTAGTTGTGCAGCTTTTGTATGAAACAGAAGAACCTACCACTGCTAATGACATCTGTAATAACTAGAGCTGATTGACAATTAGAGTTACCAAAGTCTTGGAGGAGAGTGAGAAGAAATCCACCACTTGCCTCTTTGAAATCAAGAAGAATTTTTTGATCGTTTCCATAAAAGGTGAAAATGCAGAAGAAATTTTCTAGAAACACTTTCAAACCTTCAGATTTGAAGTGCTCTGTCACAAGCCAGGAAATTCAGTTCGTGTTGATGGAATGTTAAAATTAATGTTTACAAATGCGCCCTGAGTATACAAGAATGTTTCTTTCGTAGATTTATCTATCAGTGCCTCTCACTGCAGTATGCAAACTTGCACTTTTTAGTGTCACTTAAAACCAGAAATTTATTTAAAGCATATATATGCACGGTGCCTGTTGCCAGAAATGAGTAATTCAGAGAGGGGATTGCAGAAGGGTTGTATTGCACCCTTTGCTAGCATTAAGAGTTCTGGGATATATTTTTAGAGGTTTATGTGATGAGTCTTACATCCTGGAGATTTTGTGCAATTATTTTGGGTTCAGCAGTGCAGAGTGTAGGTTACTATGTAGACTTATCCACAGGCTGTAAGTAAAATGTTGTCCATTGTTTAATACTTGATTTTTGTTTCCATGCACTTTCTGAATGCTTTCTTTTGCCAAACTGAAAAACAGTCCCTTAAGAAATAGCTACCGAGTGCTGGGAGTTTGGTTTCGTAAGAGGGTAGCCAAACAGATTCTATTGCCCCTCTCACCATAGAAATAGGAAAATAGACATATGGCTCTATTTCTGAATATTTCTGAGTTTATCACTTGTGGTACCGAAGCCCGTTTGCACTGAAGTCTAAGGGTTGAATAGTTAGCACTAAATAAAGAGCATGGTTAAGGTGGGGAGTATAAGTTAGATCCAAAAATTCTGTCATTATTGGGCAGGGAGGCATGAAAACTCAAACCTAAATTTGAGTGTCTACCATGAGAGCTCTTATTTAGATGATAACAATTGCAAGCATGTGTACCTGAAATTGTGTGACATTTTTTACTTTTTAAAAACATGTGAGCTATAACTAACTTACTGAAATTGACTTAATTTCAGATTAGGTAAGTAGTACCTTAAAGCAAATTCAATCCAAAAAATGTTTTCTACCAGCTACTAAACAGATTACTACATATTTTAGGCTAAAAGCATTAATGTAGCCACTGAAAGTTGTTTGTGCAAACACCCACAACCCTACTTTAGGGAAACTTAACCGTAGAGGTCCTCATTGCTACTAAAGGAGAGACTTTAAGTATAGGGGCCTGCAGGTTTGGACAGGAAATTTTGTCAACAAGGAGACAACAAAATGGTTTAAGAAAGTGAAGTATATTTGCATTCCATTTCTACACATTTTTTCTCTATTCCATAGTTTTTGCTTCCATTATGGAAGGCGTTACCAGAAGAACATTTAATACTGAAAATATAGTTACTCCTTTGACATGGTAATTTCAGAAATTGTAGAGGACCTTCAGCCCTCCCTAAAAGCAGAAGTTTTGTAACTGGAAAGTGATTCCGCTACAGAAAGATACAAAACTAAATGAATGCCCTGAGAATGGGCAATGCAGGAATCAATACATTAAGGACAGTGCGCTAAGATCTTAGAAGAACACCATAAATAGTGTAGAGCTGCCTTCCTGCTTCTGTATGTCAGGAAGGCTGGCTGTGAGAAGGAACGTGAGACAGGACGTAAAACAAGGATGAGATGCTTCACCTTGTTAGTGGTCTCTGAATGCTGGTTCATTTTTAACCATTTCTCTCTCAGACCGCCACAGAGAGTGCGAGGCCATTGGAATAGCAGCAGTCATGTACATTTGCATTAGTCAAGATTTTTGCTTCCTATAAGATGCTGAAAACCAGCAGGCCTATTTCTTTTGGGTTATTAACTTAAAATGCTATTCAGATGATTATTTGTCTGTACATTTATTATGTTTAATATGTCTGAACTTGGGCACATAAATAGTCTAAGTTACTAAGCATTACAGTTTCCTTTTAGCGCTTCCTCTTCTGATGCTCACTGATGTTCTATACTGGCAAAGGAAACTGTAACAGGCACACAGCAGATGTGATAGGATGAGATAGGCAATATGAATGAAATACTGTTTTATCTGAAATTTGGGTTGTGACTAAATACAATCACTTTTTCAAGCAGTATCATTCATTCCTGGGGCACCCATGATGATAATGTTACGTCTGATTTATGAATTTTAACAACCTGTGGTTTTGCAAATAAAACTGCAACTCAGTGTTCTGGTTTGAGTTAGATTTAGAATGTTAAAAGAAATGGGCACCCACTGTGGATTACTCATGTAGAAGTTCCAGACGTGGCTCTCCTAAAACACCAAATGCACTCCTTCAATCTGAAGCATAATGTGTGCTTGCAAAGCAAAACTAGAATTATAACAGCAATTTTTACTGCTCCAGCTTGTAGTATGAGTGCACAGAATAACACAAGTCTATGTTAAACAGGCAGAGAGGAAAGGAAAGGTCAATATTTTCCACAAAACAACTTTGTGTAAAGTAACACCCACAAAGCAGAAAAAATATTGTTGTTGGGCATAGTCATTACTCGGTGTTTTCTTTTAACTGTTTATAGCGATCTAAGGTAACATAAATATGCTCATTAGAAAAAAACCTCTAGCATTTGAGCAACAGAATCTTTTGTATTCCTAATGCTGGTGTTTATGTTGTGTTTTGTCTGGGACTTTGTCAAGTATTTCTCTGCTGGATTTTTCTTGAGCTCTTTAAAGATCCCTCTTCAAAGTTACATGGCTCTTAGAGTCATAGTAAAACAAAGACTTCATATCACAGTTTAATATTTCAATTAAACTACAGAGTAATAATTTGCATTAATTATAGCTTATTAGTTGCAAATGACAATGTTTTATTTTGTTGTACTTAAAGATTTTATTAGTAACAGACGCTCTTAGTTAGTGTTTGTTGCCCCAGGAGCTTTAGAGGAACTGATTTTCTGTCAGAAAAGATTGGAATCAATTGCATGCCTCCCTTCCAGATAGTGCTAAAACATTTATTTAAAGGTTTATATGCTCACCCTGCCTTATCTGTATTCTAAGTCACTTGTCCAATGAAATAAAATTCATTCATGCCTTCCTTCACTGTGTTATTGACAAAGTGTAAGCTTTATGTGACTGGAAGCCAGAATTCTGTCTTTTGGGAATACCTCTCCCTAAACTTGTCTGAAAGAATTATTTTACTGCCTTTTTTGTGCCAGTTCAAGTACGTTTGAATGGTAAATCCTAGAAGCCGGGCTGTCTGTGACCATATCAGCCTTTTGAATTAGCAGCATGCACAGCATGATAGAAATATTAGATTGTATGGAAAGAGTATGAGTGCTACATAATTTTTTTGTATTTTTTTTTGCACTTTAACTGCATGTCACTTGGTTCTACAAATCAAAACTAGGTCAAGTCAGTTTTCTAACCGCGTGGCATTATGCTGATGGAAAGTTTGCAATCGCTACATGTTTCCTTAGCCCATTCTCCATTAAAAGTACAGTGTCCGGAGAGCAAGTGCTGAAAACTATTTATGCGGTGTTTCATTTGGGGCAAGTTAGAGCATCAGCAGCTGCTTTGTCCATCCCTGCAGCAAGTGCTGCAAGAGTGATGTTTAGTCTCTGTCAGGGACATAAAACAAAATAATGTTATGTTCTAGGTGGTTTCTCGTATATAAGAGACAGTAGGTCATTGCTGAATTAAATAGTTAAAACAAAACAACCTAGCCTTGCAACCGCAATACTGATTGAAGTCCAGAAGCAAGATATGTACATGACCTAACTGTCATTTCTCCTCACTTCTGCAGTGGGATAACTTGTAAAGCCAAGGAGAGGTAGAGGTAAAAGAAGAATTTAACAGTGCTGTGCTGATTTGAGACTAGAAAGCAGGAGGAGGAAGTAATAAGCGTACCTTTTCCTTTTGTCACTAAGCAAATTCACAGAGCTGACCCTGGAGAGACCAATGTGCATGCGAGCACCAGAGTGTTACAGCAGATAATTCCACTGCCTCAACCACAAACTAATTAAAAAAACTCCGATTCTCCCCCAACCCCTTACTCTGTTTCATTTCCTCTCCAAGCAGGACTTCGGTTTAAATTTGACATTGTTTGGGGACTTTGCAATGAATAAGACTATTTGAGTTGTTCTGGAGCTTTCTTAAGCTTTCCTTAGATAAACCATCCAAGTATGTAGCAATGTGCGTGAACTAAGTCCTAAAAGCTGAATATATCTGATTGTTTGAGTTCTCAAAACAGAGCGCTGAGAGAAGGCCTGGAAAGAGGAATTAAAATTGATTCTGTTTCTCATACAGAAGCTGCTATACCTCTAGTGATGCTATCAAGAAGAGCCGGCCTGGGGGAGCCAAGCTGTTAGAGGAGGTCACCCATGCAGTGCTCCAAAATGGGACAGTCCCTGGTGTTGCAGGTAATGGGAGCAGGCGTGCAGGCGCTGCAAGAGCAGGTTTGTTCTCTTCTTGTACGGTAGTGTTGCTTTAGGAGTTTGTAATATTTTCTAGAATTGTTAGTTAGGCACACATCAGTCTAACAAGTTCACATCAGGACCTGAAAAAAGGAAATTTGTCTTTGAGTAGAGCTTAAGATCCTGCTTTATGGCGAGAACTTGCTTACAGCTACTAGCCCCCAGTGGCACTCCTCCTTGCACATCTCTGTAAAGGGGACTTTTGTCTGTTGCTGTTGGTTTCATTTCCGGTAACCTTTCCTTATCAGGCTGATCACAGTCCTTCCTCATTGATGTTTGGAGCTCGGGAGTGGTGTTTTGGGGAGAGAGGTGAGAGGTGTTAATCTGAAGGGAACTGGAGTGCCATCTACCTTTGAGTTTTTAGGAACAGGCACTAGGTTATTCAGGGACTGATTTGGACCTTTTTTTTTTTTTTTTTCTTTTTTTAGAAAGGTGATGTATGAAGAAAACTATTGAGGGACTGGGAAGATTTGGGCCTGGAGATAAACGCTTATTGCTATGATAATGCTTTCTTGTTGTGCTAATGAGATTAAGCTGTAGTGTGTAACCTACAACTTTCATGTGTCCATGGCATATCTGCTTGTGGCCAGTCATGTCTGAACAGATCTCTTAACTCTCATAGTCGGTGACTCCAAATAGGAGGCTCTTGTGCCCAGGAGTAAAGCCTTCTACTTTGGGGCTACAATCTTTTTTTCGTTTGCCAAAGAACAGGAACAGCATTGCAGGCTTCCAAGCTAGTGCTGCAAGCAACCCCAGGAGAAATGCTTGTAAATTTTGTGCTGATTCATTTGTCTGATTCACTTGTTTTCATTGAGGTCATAAACAAAGTTGGGTTTGTGGCCACCTTTAGTTTCTTTGTTGTCAGATGGAGTGACAATACGTGGTTCACAGATTCAGGTAGATAATGCTAAGTAATGCTGAGCAACTCAGCTTCTAGGTTCTGGTTCTGGAAATTCAAGGAAGCTTTCCAAATAGTGTATTAGTTATAGATTAGTCAATCTGCTACAGTCCTAAGTCATTCCAGGCTTTAAAAAAAAAAAAAAAAGCCACAATCAAATACCAGTCACAGCATAGTATAAAGCGTTTTAGTTGTTTAACGCTACTTCAAATGCAAGCCACTGCTGTAACACAGAAAGAAGACCTAAAGGATCATGTGAGGCATGCAAAAAATGCCTTTTTTTTTTTTTTTTGAAAAAGCCCCTACTTGTAGACATGCTTTTTTTTAGTCACAGAAATTCTCTCAGTGCTGGGGGAATTGATGACAATGCTAATGCTTAGAGCTCTTGTTAGTTTTGAGTGTGTCTTTGGAGGACATGTGTTCTCCCTTACCTGTGACATTTTTATAACATAGCCACATGGGAGTTTGCCACCTTGAGAAATAAGCTGGGGAACTCAGTCATCTCCAGCTCCTTTCACTGGGAATCCTTCCAGGTAAGCTTTCCAGATGTCATAAAGTCAAATGCGAAATCAAGGCTCAGCAGACCCAGTTTGGAATGACCCTTGTGCCCAACCACATTCGAACCCACCAAACCCCAACTCCCAAAACATGATTTGTAAGCATATGTAAGCATAATTATTTTCACTGTTCTCATATTGGACAGTTCCTCACTCCTCCTGGAGTTCACAGGGAGCTGTTACACAAATACTTGGCTAGTAAATTTGCCTCCATCTCCATAAGAAACCTTTTTTCTTGGTGTCCATAAACCACCTACTGTGATCCTGGTCTATCTCTGGGCATCCTTGGAAAAGCCCCAACACAAGCGGCTAACGTGAATAGCTGCAAAGTACATTTTTCATGCTGTGAGGGAGATAAAACATTTCGCACAGCCCTTTCCTTTGGAGCAGACAACTGAGAGAACATGCTATTGCAAAAGTGCTGTGTGGTGTCAGTGTTAGAAAGTAGCATTAACCGGCCTCCCCCTCCTCCCCGCACGTGCACACACAAACCCTGTGTACAACATCCCACGAGGTTAAGTGTTGTGCTGCTCAGGGCACAGCGTTATATCCTGCTTGCCTGGAGGCAGTTGTTGGCTCCGTGAAGTGATCTGTCTAAGGCAGGAAATACAATCTCAATGGGAGAATGGGAGCTCCTAACGAAAGTCATGAACTCATTCACAATCCAGACGTGCCCCAGGAGTTGGTTTTCAAGTGACCTGGTTTGCCCTCTGTTGTTATGCATTTGTCCCCATGGCACTATTTCACAGGGAAAAAAAAAATTCAAATATGACTAATCGAAGACAAAATGTTGCTTTCAGCTGCCAGTTGGCAGCTTTCATTCCTGTGGTGGGTAGGTGGTTAAAGAAGCAGAAAGCAAATATTTGGATTCTGAAAAACACTCTTACTGCACCTTCTTTGGTATTTACGTTTAAATAAACTACCAGCTGAATGGATGATTAATTTTAGAGAGATGGATATATCTGAACTTAAAAAGGTCATTTTGTGTTCACGCCAACTTGCTAACGCAAGGCTGATATTCTTCTGATTGGTAAAAATGATTTCTCCCTGTTTCCTTGAAGCAAATCCAACATCTTTAAGCAGAGTTGTCTTGTTTTTTTTAAGATTTTTTTTTAAATCTTAAAAAACAAATCTAAAGAAACTCTGTAGTGAAGTCTCAGATGTCTCTATCATCAAATTAAATACATGACCGTTCTTACCTTGAAGTGTCTGTGCCAAATTCTTTAATGCCTAAGAATCAGCTGATGATGGAGGGAGAAAAAATATACCAAATAGACACACAAACATGTCCTGAATCAGAAATCACCTGTACACACTTGCACAGTGGGAACAGTGTTACAAACCATTCCTGACTGGTTTATGGAGCCTTCAGTCACAGAAGCCAGTGACAAACCTGGGAGATGCTCACATACTATTTAAAGAAGTGCTGTTCTGGTCCTCACCTAGGCTGAGATGGCTCCCTTCACACAGAAAGCTGTCTAACAGACTTGTTCTTTCCACTGTGGCCAGAAATGAACCAAAGTCCTGAGAAAATCAGTAGAAGTATATTTCTGAGCTGCTGAATGCTGATCTGCATGGGGCTATGTGAGGCAGAACCTTACAGGGCGAGTTCATCTGCTTAATACTTACATTTATAAAACCATGTAGAGAAGAATGAAGATGCTGTAAAGTAATTGCATGTCAAAACTGGGAATATTGAATGCTCTGGTGCCCTGGTATTAAGAAGTGTGCTAATCTAGGCAGGAAGTAGGGATACTGAAAATTTGTCCTACTCCTCATTTTTGGATTCAGGTCTCAATTTGAAAAGCTCTCAAGTAAAAAGTGCCAATGCAGTAAATCATCTGGATGTTGGACTATACCTAAGAAAGGCCTTTTACCCACAGTCCTCACTGATCCTACAGAATACAGATATTTCCGTGCAGCAAGTAGTGAGTAAGTTGCTCTTCTTAGAGTCTGAACAAACTTTAGCTTGCTAATCTTGGAATGGCGAAATTCAGCAGTAATCTATGGAGATGAAGGGAAGAGAAATCTCCATCAAACAGGAGCCCCACGAGGATTTCCTGTAAGCCCCTGGAAATTCAGAAATGCTTTGTCTGCGTTACCCTGTAGTTTAGAGCTGTACAGAATTATAAGAAATAGGAGAAAATGAGTGCTCTGAACTTTTCGAAAGTCAAGAGTCGTGATCAGAGGTTCAGGCTGATTGCTAAGCCTCCAAACCAATTCCTTCTTCCTTGTAGCAGACTAGCAGGAATCCCTCACAAGTGTTAAGGGAAGGGGACCTTCCCGCTTCTTTGGTTAAGACTGCCTGGGCCGGACTTCTGTGGCCTTACGTAGCCTCTTCAACAAAAGTGGTCTCATTTCTTAGAGCAGGAGGCACTTGCTTCCCAGCACTTTTAAGGTTGCTTAATTTAGTTCACAGCCTGGTTTTCAGATATGCTCGTTTGAGAATATGCTTACCACCATGAATAGTGAGATGTATAGGAACATATCTCCATCAAGTTTACTCAGCAACTGGTAGGGCTAAGACTTGCCCCTTTGTCTTGTCTTCAGTTAATTCATAATAACAAAAAATGTTTACAAAATGCAAGGTTCTAGGGAGTGAGTTTTGTTAATGAAAAACTACATAGATGGTTCACAACACCAGGAAAGACCTAACCCCCAGTCAGGACAAGTCTTCTATTCGACAAAATTGCAACGGTACCAGTCAGTATCTACCTAACCATTTGGCTTCAAACTCTACACAAGAGAAACACATAGTTTGCCATCAGCTCCGTTTGTACAGACATGCCAAACACTCATATGTAAAGTAGACTGTGGAGTGTGGTGAACAGCACTTCTCATTTAAGTGGTCTCAGACATGATAATGCTAAATGTGTTTGAAAGATAGGAAGTGATAAAAAACACCCCACGAAAGTCTTTGGCATCCAGGAAGGAAACAGCTGTCCCCGTGTTCCCAAACAGACTGCTCAAGGCATCAGATCCGTGGAAAAATATCCTCGACAGGAAAAGCAAAAGCCCCAGGAACTCTTTTTCAGTATGTTTCACAGAGATACCTAACCTCTTAGCAGGGGTGACCCTCAATGCTTCAGCTATTTTATAATGTATTTTGTTGAGCCAAACTTTTTTTTTAAATTTAATTACAGAGATTAAAGTGCTTTCGCATTGTAGTTCTTGTAGTATTAATTGTAGTTTTGTTTTCTGATGTTTTGCTTGTGTTTGTTTTCAGCCAAGAGAAAAGGCGCTTGTGAAGTCTGCTAAACGCAGGTAAATTTATTGTTACAAGAGACTACAAGCTTTGGCATTCAAAATGTTGCCTTGTTAGCTCAAATTCAGAGCGAAGAGCTGGCGTGGCAGGAGACAGACCAAGCAAAAAGAAAATGTTTCCTTAGGTCACCCGGGACAAAGTCCAGTCTCTGTGCTGCAACACCCTCTCCCTGCTCCTTCCATAGCACAAACTCCTGATCGTAATAGAGAAGACAACTACTCAACAATAAAATCCATTTTTAGGAACAAGATGTTCTGAAAACAGACTAAGTTAAATCCTGAATATCTTGTGGTATCTCACAGGATCTCATCAGTAGTGCTAATGAGCTAATATTAACTCATTGTAACATACAAAATGTTAAGTATGTAGTGGAGTAGATCTACATCAAATTTTTTGAAATTAAAGATTTTTATTTAGTTCCATCAGTAGATTAAAAAAAAAAAAAAAAGGAAAGAAAAAAAGAAAAAAAATGAGTTTTCCAAATTGGCAACAGCCTTAGCAAGGATTTCAGTTTCTGCAATGAGAGTTTCCCAGCATTAATCTTCCATAACACTGCCACATGAGCTGTCCATAAACTAGATTGCCTCTGTTGTTTCTACTTCTTTTATGATAGACTCCTCTGATGTCCAGGTAAGATAGAGGTCTGAATTGGAAAGACCTGAATGTATTTTGCTGTGAAAATGCTGAGCCAACCTTGCCTAGCAACCTTTGACATATAAAGAGGGCTGGTAATTGCCACTTTCATTTCTAAATGTAAATGACATAGCAAATTATTACTTGACAGTACTACTTCTAGATCTCACTGTAAAAGGCAGACAATTTCAGAGAATAAATCAATTTTTCTTCTCCTGTACTTGTGGTTTACACCCCTCTTCCCTGATGTCTAATTACATAAGATAAATGTGTGTAAGCATGAGCCTTATCCTCCATAATCCAACTCCTACCTTACTTGTTTATACAAAGGTTAATAAGCTCAGTCTATTTACCATACTGCTTAAAGTAATGTTTTTAATGCTCAATGTAACTTCATGGTCTTTTACCAGGAGCAAAAAAGCAAGGAATTAGGGGATGATGATCTTTGATTGTTCTGGGTTCAGTAACAGAGACTTTTGAGTCTATGAGCAGAAATGCCAGTAAACAGATTTGCAAAAATATTTTGTTTTCCAGGAGCATTAATCTTCATTTTTATCCTGTTTATCCTTCTGTGTAATAATACCTCATTCCTGATTTGGAGAGGAGACTCATGCATTATCATTCAGAATGCCACAAAATTCAATTAAGTGCTGGCTGCAGTGTCTCTTCTTGGGTTTGTGAATGATTTACCTCCGTTGAGAAAACAGGATGACTTTTTCTAATGCAAGGCGTGGTTGCTAATTTTAACAGAATAGGCAGCCTTAAGCTATGTAAGCCATCATTAAACAATACAGAATGTTAATAAAATGACTCAAGGGGTCCTGTCTTTTAGCCAGACAGAGTAACTATCCCTTGAACATTGTAGGAACGAAGGATGGAAAAGAACGTAACATCTGAGGTACTGTAATGCTGCATCCACCTGTCTCCAGCCTCTGCGAGCCCCGCTTGCTCCTTCAGCTGGATCCGGACTGCCTGACAACTCGATTGTCTTTCAGTCAGGTATCACTATCTGCTGTCAGCATGTTACTGTCTTTATCTCTGAGGTATACACCACCTGTCACCTTGGTGGAAGCAGTTTATATGTATGTGTGTGTGTGTATATATCTACAAAAGGGGAAATGTTGATTTTAGACTTCTGATGTCATCATCATTATTATTTAAATTTCCATTTATTTTTCAAGATGACCAAAGCTTTTAAGAAGAGCTTTCATCTCTTTGTTTAGAAAACTTAAGACATCTTTGAGCATGATAGTGCTCCCCACCCAAAAGTGTTAAATCAAAATTTACAGGCTTTTACCAGCATAGTGCACAGTCACATTTTTTCTTCACTTTACGATAGGAGAGAGTGAGGCACAGATGAAGTGTTCTATGTAAAAATGCTTTGACACATTTCGTAGAAGCCAAGACAATTCTCTTGAAGTATTATCATGACTTACTTGAAGTAAATCAGCAAATAACTCATGTCACCCCACAGGGCTACTCAGCTAAGTGTGTGTTTTATATACACAGAGCTTCAGCAGTTGGCACATTTCCTTCAAGTAAATGTAGAGATTACACAATAAGACAGAGATATTTAGAGAGATGCTGGTGGTGGTGTCTGAGCCCCTAGGCTTTGTTCAGGCAGCTCCAATCTGAATGGATCACTTCTGTACCAAAAGAAAAAAAAAATCTCTGGAGTGCAATGCAAAGTGTTTTCTATTAATGGCAACATGAATGTTATTGCTGAGCTGTGTTATGCTGGATGATTGTATGCAGCAGAAGGTAATTTAACTCACCAGAATTCTGCTGTGCTTCCCTCCCCCCGGTTAAAAGTCTGATCAGATGCCTGCTCTACACACAAAATCATCAAGTGACTGCAGTGAACGCCTCTCAGAACACAAAGCAGTATCAGGCAGACAGCAGCTAAAACAAGCCCCTGCCGCCAGGGGAAGCAAACGGTGGGGCCGTGGTTTCCCAACACTTTCCCTAGCCCTTAGCTGGTGGGGAGAGGGTTACTAAACCCTTTTGCTTTGCTCTAAAGTGCTGCAATAAATCCAAGTAATGAGGTGCATGCTGTTCCCTTCAGTATGTGCTGCAGATGACTGGCAGGGACCGAGAACCAAAAGGAAACTTTAAGTATAGCTGGAGGCTATGGTGCCCACCATGGAGCTGGCTCCTGAAGCGTGTTGAGGTCTGTATCCTGTACTTGCGTTGTCTGTCCTGCACTTGTGACTGCCTTGCCTTGTAAGCGAGGCTGTTTATTCATGCCAGGATACTCTGTGCCAGTGACCCCCACCCATCCCGTTTTGTGGCTCAGTACCCACTGAGACAAGCGACAGAAAAGGGAGGCTGCATTCTGAGACTGGAGCAGCCGATCTCAACTTTTTTTTCTTGTATCCACACCCCCAGATTTCCCTCTCTTCTGCTCTCTGCTCCACTAAGGAAGGTGGCAAGTATGACTGCAGCAGGACCACTTTCCCCATCACAGTCCCTGTGGGTTATTAAGCCCGGTCGACAGGGCCCCTTGGCCACGAAGAGCCTGATAAGAGTCTTCTGAAGGGGACTGCTTCTCATGCCTGCCCCCAAATAAATCCTACCTGCTCTGGTTTGAGATTGCCCAGGTTAGGCTGGGCCTGGTTCAAAAGCTCAGAGAACTGCCTGTGATAGCTAGCTGGGTAGCAAATGCAAGAGCTGCCAGCTTTCAACTGCAAGCAAAGAGAGTGGGCCAGGATTACACCAAGGCTGATGTTAGTTCTCCTGTGTTGTTCTACACCTGAGATAAACTATTGCTTTGCTCATCTGCTGCAAGCACTGCAACCCCTAGAATTGGGTTTCTGGGAGTAGCAGCCTCAGAAAGAGGGTGAGTGCGTACAGAAATACTCTGAGCGATGAAATCTAGGTACCATCTGTAGGACTGATCACAACAGGCATGCACGGGGCCATTGGTGCCTTGTCCAAATTTCTGTTTAACTGGTATGTGGTGAATGCAGTGGACAAGGTCATTAACCCAGGTCTGAAAGTAGCATTTTTAAGAGCAGGTGTAACTATTCATAAGCAAGGGATAGGTCTGAGCTACTTGCCAGCTTTGTTACTTCAGTGGGTTAGAATTACAGGGCAGGGTATTCTTTCCCTGAAGTAAGTACCGAGCTAGAAATTCATGGCCACTTTCAGAAGCAATTCAAGTCCTTCGTATTCAAGATAAAGACAGATGAGCAAAAATGTTTTCACCCATGAAAGGTTAAGAGCTAAGACGAGGTCTTCATTTTCTCTCTCTCTCAGGATCCTCAGGTGGGAGTTCAAAGGTCACTTTTCAAGGCTTTTCTCTCTTGTGTGAGTGCCTAAAGCACCAGTTTGTGAAGTTTTAGAGGGCATTAATCTCTATCTTGAACCTGACAGAACTTTTCTGATAGAAAACCAATTTCAGATTTAGATTCAACTCCCATCTGCATTATCAAAAATATTCCTGACAGTTCTTCCATGCTCCTGAAGTCTTTCACTTTCCAGTGAGATTCACTGGATCTCATCGGTTGTTGGCAATTGGTGATCCTCTAACACCAGTACCCGGGATCCCAACCAAAGCTAATGTGACGACAGGTCATGATCTCAGCATGCCGAATCTTTTTTGAAGGGGAACCTGACATTTTAAATGTCTCCAGCTACTTGCTGTTTCTCTGATGTAATTCCTATATATAATCTTGCATGCCTGGGCTGAGTACATCTACTCTGGCTCATGCTTCCTAAAATGACATATTTCAGAATAGTTCTGTTATGTATTTGGATAAGCATTTCAAAAACTGTCTTCAAGAAATGGCAACGAAAACCAAATAATTAAAAAAAAAAAAAGAAAAAAGAACAGTTAATGCTGCTGGAGTGAAATGAGAACGTCTGTCTAAGGGAAGACTTCAGTGTTTTGGGGCTCTGATTTGGAAGTGGAACTGATTGCCAAACTTACTGGATAACAGAAATTCACTTTCAATTCCTTCACAATTTTGAAGGTAGTAGCAACTCCTGTGAAAGTTCCTAATGTTATTTTTCCTCTCTTAATGTAATTAACAAACTGAAAATTTATGTAGTCCTAAATGGAATTACTTTCTTCTAAGCACTGCTGAGGGAGTTATTTCTCATGTACCTATTAAAGCATGGATATCGATGTTAATGCTTCTCTCCAGCTACAATACCTGAATTCTCTTCGCAGGAATAATACATTGAAATTGCACTGTCTGAGGCCGTACTCCCTTATGACACACACTGCAAATGTTAACTAAGGAGAGTTTCACCCTGCCTGCATTATTGTTATTTTAAATATTGGGGTTTTTTATTGTTAATTTTAATATATTTACCTGCTGAGTTTACCTAGAAAACCCTGGGTATGGTTCAAGAAATCTGTTGTTTTTAAAGAAAAACATAAGGAAAAAAAGAAAAGAGAAAACCTTAGTTTTCATTTCATAACAGGCTGCAAAAACTCTTTAGATTAAATTAAAAAAAAATACTTTGCTTAAAGTCTCAGAGAGGACTCAGCATATTTTTTCTTGAACATAATTTTTCAATGATGAATTTCTCAATAGAGTTGTATTAAAACAGTATTACTGGCTAACAAGAACCTGCCATCACTTTTAGAGTGATATTCCAGGGTATTACCAATACTGTGCTAATAGTTTCACATGCAGTTAGTTTCCCAAAAACAGATTTAACACATTTCCAAACAGAAAATGTGTGTATTATTTTGTGGCTTAAATCTGTTTTATCGTGATACCACTTCCAAAATACTGAAGGCATAAAATGCTTTATGGTCCAAAAGATAAACTAGTGCAAGCCACTCTGTTGGAATATAGAGAAGGATCTGAGAAAGTGCTAAAAGCGTTATTACAGCTACAGAATGGACTCTTAAATCTTTTATGCAACTTGATCCGTTCCCAGTGGAACCACACTGTATTGTTTTCATAAATAAACACTAAAAGTTGCTGTGCACAGTGTTTTTGGACTATAACAGACTGCTTTTGTGCTTTAACAGGTTTTGTGTTAAATTGTAAACTAGAAGTGATCCCATGAAAAATTCTTTTTTTCCAGCACGCTTCTTGTGAACGGCAAGTCATCATTCTTGATGATCAACAAAGCAGTCACATTTGTATAGCACTAACCCAGGCAGTCACTTCATCCTCCAGGGGACTGCTGCAGCTCGCAGCCAGGCTGGAAGGAGCAGACCAACACCATCGTCCTCTCTGAGGGCAGAGACTGGTTTCCCAAACTGGAATTTTCCTATGGCAGTGAGACTAAGGAGATAACACCTTTGCCCACCTTGATTTTTTTGAGAGAGGAAAGAGCAGTAGAAAATAACCCTCCATTTTTATCTGCTCAACAATTAGAGCACTGGAAGTACTGTAGTTGAACTGTCTTTTGCATGCAGAAAAGTCATCCAGATCTATGGCGTATTGCTCAGTATGAGTTTTGGTTTGACCATTTTCAATAGTACCGTTTAACCTCACACTAGACCATACTCTTCCAGCTCATTTTTTAAACAGAGTGCTCCCCAAGAGAGCAGACTATGGCAGAGGTCTCCTGTCCTGCGTTGGTTACAGCTCAATGATCTGCAAAACCCAAAATTCCACATCCTGCAGGCTCCAGTCCCCAAACTGCTGTCCTTGCCCCTACTCAGTGTGCTTGTGTTGCACTTGCCCTTATCCCCTACTCAAGAAGTTGAGAAAAATACCGGTCAGAGAAAAGGTATTTTGTCCAAACTGTTACAGTGTTTTGGCTGAAGCTCTGTGAGGGTTGTTTCTGATTTTTTATGGCTATGATAAATAGCAATACATTTAAAGAAGGGGAATGCACATTAAATAATAACTGTTTGTTGGCTGGCTGACTGCAGGAAGGTCAAGGGGTACTGCCTCAACCAAAAAGTAGAGGTGACAAAGGAAAAACATCAGAAATGTTTTATTCAAGTAGACAAAACAACAAAAACCCTCCTGAAAAATTTCCCTGAAATGCCTCCATGAGGAATTAAGTGGCACTGGAGGAAGGAAATAATGCATGCTCTCTGCTCCCAAGTAAAATATAATCCATTAGTTTTAAACTCTAAGCACCACTATTGTTTAAAAAAAATGCAGGTGACTTTGTGAAGATGAACTGTGGAGAGCAGCATGAAAAGAAAAAAACACAAAAAGGTAGTTTCAGAAATGAAGACTTTTGAAAGGAGTTTTTGGAGAATCTGTAATATTCCAAGATACATGAAAAGAGTCCAGACCACAAATATTGAAACAAAACATTTGGTAAGTGATCAAAAAATCTTAAGTACTGTACAAGAGAAAATGAAACTATCTGTGGTATAATTATGTATTTTATAATTCTGAATTAGTGACAGAAATGTAAAAAGGGAAAATCTGTGCTGTTATCTTTTAAGGGAACTGATCTGACTTAACCTAGCCCTTAATTTAGAGGCAGAAACAGGTTCTGTTTATGTTCTCCCATGAGCCAGTATAAAACGTCAAACAGGTAAAGCAAAAAAGTATGTGGCTCACCATTATGTAGAAGGTATTTTAGTCTAAGGGATAGGACAGTTGAGCTCATCATTTTTCTTCTGCAAAAGAATAAAAATATGGCTGTACTGTATACCACTTAGCATGCAGATGGTGTTACTTCAGAGAACAAGAGGTGAACAAGTGGAAAGGTCAGCAATTTCATGTAAATGTCTGCATAAGCTGTGAATGAATACAGTCTTGCCACCATGTAGTGCAATGATCTTGGGACAGTAGTATCAATTCATTTGTCCCGGAATGTTTAGGTTTCTTAGCACAAAGCGCAAATAACATTTTTAAATGTACAGTTTCTACCCCTGAAATGCCTCCAGGCTGTCCTCTAGGTGAGAGAATGCTGACAACTTGGAGAGAGAGAGAGACGAAATGAATATCAATGGTCTACTGCATGAAGATGAGCTAACGCTGAGGTCCCGCTGTGTTAGGATCTATACCTACATACAGTAACTGCTGTTCTTCTTTAAGCCTCCTACTGTTTAAATAGAAAGGATCGTTATCTGTCTTGCAGAAGAATCAAGAGATTTGCTTTTAAAAGTCTCAGATTAACTTGTTGCACAGCCAGCAACTGAACTTGAAGGTCTGAAAATCGAACTTCAATTGCCTAAAACTGGAGATATCCAGAACATCCAGGACAGTGGATGTAGCATAGGACTTGCAAAAGAGCTACACGGGCAAACAAGATGGTGAAGGGTCTAGAGGGGAAGACGTATGAGGAGCGGCTGAGGTCTCTTGGATTGTTCAGCCCAGAGAAGAAGAGAGGCGACCTCATGGCGGCCTGCAGCTTCCTCACGAAGGGAGTGGAGGAGCAGGCGCCGATCTCTGCTCTCTGGTGACAGCGACAGGACCCGAGGGAACAGCATGGAGCTGTGACAGGGGAGGGTCAGGCTGGGTGTTAGGAAAAGGTTCTTCACCGAGAGGGTGGTTGGGCACTGGAACAGGGTCCCTGCGGAAGTGGTCATGGCACCGAGCCTGCCGGAGTTCAAGAAGTGTTTGGAGAGTGCTCTCAGACACAGGGTCTGATTTTTAGGTAGCCCTGTGCGGAGCCAGGAGTTGGACTCGATATGGGTCCTTTCCAACTTGGGATGTTCTATGATTCTGTGATTTTTCAGTATGTGTGATGTCCCCAGAAAAAGCCTCTTAACTCTTTGGCTCTGCTGACAAGCTGACACTTTCTGCAGCTGCCACGCAGGCCTGTTTTTGTTAAAACCGTGTCACAGCTAAATACAGCTAACCTAAACCAGCACATATGCCTGTGTAAGAAGTTGTCAGCTGCCGCTGATGAACACTGACCAAAATATCCACTCAGTTTTTGTTTGTTTTCTGTGGCAACTGTAATGTCACATCAGAGCTATTAGATCTTGGCCTGTCCTGGTTATGGTCTGGTTTGGCACCTACAGAAAGTCATGTTGAGTCAAGGCTCATTCATCAGTTTTATATCTGCTGACCTCACACTAAGAAATGATTTCAGGATCCATTTCCTAGTTCTATAGGAGGGAATATAGGATTTCTAACGTACACAACCTGCAGAATGCTGTATGAGAAAGCACAGGCTGTGTTGTGCAGCATAACTTAGGCCATCTGTAATGAAAAATCTCTCCAACTTACATTTTTGCTGGAGCTCTCTGACATTTCTCAGTGCTGGGTTATGAGTTATATAACAGTGACTCTCAACAGACGTCAACAGAAGCGTCCCCAGCTTCAGTGACACCATAGCTCTTGAAATCACGCCTCATCCGTGAGCGTGGCAACATGCAGTGAAAGTTCTGATATATCCACTTTCACTCCCTCAGTGTTTGCTTTCCACTCATACAGAAAACCATATCTTTTTTTCCTTTTGGCCATGGGGCAACAAGTTTTAGTTCTCCTTCATTTCCTTACAAAGGTGTCTTTCCTAAGTATGTCAGGAGATTTGCAGACGACACCAAGTTGGGAGGTAGTGTCGATCTGCCTGAGGGTCGGGTGGCCCTTCAGAGGGATCTGGATAGGCTGGACTGCTGGGCTGAGGTGAATGGGATGAGGTTTA
>VXAL01002318.1:1780009-1792796 GCA_013399475.1 Chauna torquata | reverse complement strand
GCTCCGCAGCCACGCGTCCCAGCCCGTGCCTGCGTGCGGCATCGCTCTGTCCCTGGTGCAGCACCTGGCGTGCTCCTCCGTTGAGCTTCACGCCGCTGCTGATCACCCAGCACTCCAGTCTATGCGGATCCCTCTGCAAGGCCTCTCGTCCCTTGAGAGCGAACAGCACCTCCCAGTTTAGTATCATTAGCAACTGATACTGAGAATGGACTCTGAGAATTGAATCCACAGGGAGGATCAGCAGTGTGGAAGCAAGAATGGGTGGAGTAGTTTGACTTTTAAGAGCTAGATGCTATGCAGAGTGGAGAGGGGCTGGGAAGGATGCGGCACTGCGCAGGATCACACCAAGGATTACTTCTGAGCCATCCTTCTCTCTTCCAGCCAGGAGCCAAGCACCACGCTTGCCTAACTAATGAGGCAAACTCCCAGATAAGGTCCCCCACAGGCTTTAATTAAACCATCTCAGTACCTCTGCTATTTTTTATCCATTTCAGCTGCAGGATGGGGTGTCCTGTCCCAGGCACACCATCCCCAGGTTCCCATTCCAGCCAATCCCAATGACGTTGTGCTGCCGGGCAGCGCACTGACACGTACCTTCGTAAGGGTGGGCTGCGTGGGAGGATTAAACAGCATTTGGATATATGAGCAAGAAGAACATCAAGCTGCTATGATCTTGCATTGTATAGATTTTTTTTTTTTTTTTTCTGGCAGCAAGCTGTCTTAAGAATTTAAGCAGATGCACAGATACACTGAGATTTTCAGGACATACATTTTGGTCTTTAGCTCTTATCTAATTTAGCCCCAGGGACAATTTTTAGTAAAATGCTGCATGAAAACCTTTGTGACTGAAAGCTCCCTACCAGGGAATATTACATTTATAACTGCCTACTTAGGTATCTAATGTTGAGAGGGTTGTGGGTTTTTTGTTTTGTTTTTAAAACCCACTCATATTTATTTTCATAATGTACACTCGGTGTCTAATACAGGAAGATATCAGATCCTGTAGGAAACTAGCTCCAGATCTCAGCATCTCAAGATACTGGCTTAGAATTTTGTTTTCTCTTAGTGGCCACCAGAAAAGGAATTCCTTATTCCTAAATGCCCTGAAAGTCCCCAAAGTGATGTGAGATTTGGATACTTCACATGAAATATTCAAGGAATTTTTTTTCCCCCTGAACCTTGACACACACTTTGCTTTCTTGCACGTCCCCAGAATGCCCGTCATCTCAGGGAATGTGGATTTCAAGGCTCATATTCAGTTGGACTGACTAATTACTTGTGTTGTAGTGATCAACCTGCCTAATTTATCACTTCTTTGAACATTTAATTAGCCAACGGTGCAAGACAATTAAGTTCTGAATTAGGATAAATTAAAATGCTAGCTTTGCAGCTTTAAGGATATGCAAGCCACCACCAATTGCTGCTATGAAAATATTCAACAGAGCAGATAAGAATGCAAAGCTCTCAGGCAGGTTAATGATTCTGAAGTAACACAGCCTTTGAAAAGCTAACTGTGAAACGTGTATGTTTCATCACATGTCAATCTGTCTACGCTGAAAGATAAAAACAAGAAGCTGAAAATGGCAATTTCTTCCTCTTCCCTGCGCAGCTCCAGCTCCCTCTGATGTGAGGCTCATCAAACCACCCGTTCATCCCCTCCTACCCCTGTTCACCGAGGTCCCAGTTCAGTGCCCACACACATCCACTCAGGGGCAAGGTCCCATTTTGTTTTCCTATAAGCAGAGCACTAATCCATATTTCTGAGTACTCTAAAACTGCTTTGGAACTGTCCCAGTATCAGGCAGTTAAATGTTCTTGAACAGATACAGAGTAATAAACCTGAATATAGAGCTCTAATAGGAAAAATGAGCATTGGAAATGGCTTAAGATTACTAGTCAATGGAGATGCTTTGGTAAAACTAGCAGAAATGCTTTCATTACGTACGCTGTCATTTGGTTTCCATGACTAAGCCACTGCAATAAACTGAAAAGGATCAGGGATAATACTTTCAAAGGTGCTAAAGAATCGCAGGCCTAATTCTTGCTGATTTTCCAAGAGACTCTCAGTCTCACACCTGCAGCACATATTTAGGTTCCTGATTTGTATTTTCTCAGGATTACTATGGAAAGGATGAGACTCTTGATATCTTTGTATTCTTGGGTAAAAGCCATGATAGAAAAAAATTGATTGTCTAAATCCTTGGGCAGATTTGAAGTCTCTGAGTCTTTGTTCTTGAGGTCACTATTCGAATAGTCACCACACTGAAGGCACACGTTTGTAGTACAGAGATAAGGACCAGCGGATGCATTTCTTTCTTATCTAATGAATACAACTCTACAAATGCATTCAGAATCTCCTGAAGAGCCCTAAGAGATGCTCACATATACGAGTATAAGGCACCTATTGATACAGAGACCAGTGGTTCCGAGCAGCAATACCAGTTTAGTTCCAAACAATTCTGACTATACTTTTCAATGGTGTATTTAGTGCTAATTAGTCCATTTTGAATTGTTTGCCCAAACTACGGAATAATATCACTTCATTAAAAAGGCTTCAATTAAAGAAGAGAGAAAAAAGTTCTCATCAGAAAGCTATCTGCACGCATTATACAAGCATTCTCAAATTAGAGATGAAATTACAGCTTTCCTGTTACCATGAGAACAGCAACATTTCTCGCAGCCTCTTAAAATTATTAACTCAAGGAGCATATATCTTTTTAAACTTCATTATTAATTTAGGGCTGTACAAGCTTTGGCTGTGCCCACACTAACCACCATTAATCACATATCAAGTGAACTGTTGCCAGCATGGAGAGAGCCTCCACCATTTTTTGCCAACAGCTATAATTAGCTTTTATCCTTCTGTTGCCTTTTTTGTACCAGCAGTGTGTGGACATTAAGGCAGAAACTGCTATAATAAAAAAAAAAAAAGGAAAAGCTTATGTCTCCAGGAATCTTACAGCCTGTGCTCCACAGCAGCTGGCAAGTTCAGTGGTGGTCTGAGTTCAGTGGTGTGGGGAAAAGGGATAGCGACGAGGGCTCAAAACACTTTGCTGCCAGCCAGTGCTACCTCCAGGTTTCACTGATGGTATCAGGTCACCCAAGAGCCTGAGGCTGCCACAGTGATGTGCAGAGGCCAGCCTTGCTCAAGCAGGACAAGGGCTGCACGTTCTCCCTTCTTGATTCGATCCTCTGGCGCGTGGGCTGCCCGGTTCTCTCCTTCGCACCTCAGCAGCAATTCTGACAGTTTGCCTTCAACAGAGGGAGGGTGAAGAAAAGCCACCAGGAGCATTTGGCTGTGCGCAAGGAAGATTAACGGCAGGAGTGAGGGTCTGAACCAGGGAGCCTGCTGTCAGTGTGTGCCGTCAGCAGAGCTGGCCGGATTCATGCCGTATTTCATGTGCTTCGCGTGTCCTGATGGCTCAAAGGAAACGGAGGGGACATTTTGAAAATGATTCCAGCTGCCTCGTTACCCGCCAACAGCGGAGTCGCTGTGGCTGCCTGGGCCATCCATCACACTCTGGCTCCCACCTAGCTGCCAGCTTTCAGGTTATTCCAGGAGAGGGCAACTCATTCGGATGGATGTCAGAAGGAAACACAAGGTGAATTCAGTCTGGGGGAGGCACACAGCTCAGAGGCACTTCAGACTTTCTTTATGGCATGCTTAGTGCTAGATTCCTGCTCCCATCTCAGGAAAGGACAGATAAAGTCTTAGGATTTTGTAAGTCACCAAATTCACAGAATTCCTTGACAATTCTGATTCTCTCCTTTAGTTTAATTGCTACCTAGGCACAGTCAAACAGACTTGAATACCTTAAAATTAACTATATTCCTTCCGTTACCAGCCTGATCTATTAGACCAGCTCAAACCAAGCCAGTGGCAGAAGCCGACGAATGAAAGCATGAGTGAGCGTTGGTACGCCGTGTCACAGGTTTAACAGTTTCTGTGGATGTGTTGGCTCTGTAGGTGGTCAGGCCACCTGCTGCAGACTTCTTGCACTCTGCAAGTGCAATACAAGGTAAAAATCATTTGGAATTCCTGCTTTTTTCTTGCTTTCGTGTTTTTTTTCTGGGAATGAAAATAATCACTGTAAAGAGGCCCTGCTCTCCCATCGTCAGTTTTTAGAATACCCGTAGCTTTGTGCCCCTGTGTGCACCAGTGCCCTTTACCAGGGGCTGAGCTGTAGGTCACACAGCTTTCCTACGCTCACAACACTTCTCATACTTGTAAATCACAGATGCTTGCACAAACCAGTCAATGCAAACCAGCTAAGAGGTGCTTTCCCAACAAACCTTTTGCAACTGCAACATTTTAGTTTTGCTTAGGTCCTTGACAGTACAAAACAGTTCCAGAAAGAAGAGCCTCTTATGAATGGAGAGCAGCCCTTTAACCCTCACCGAAACCCATTTTTTAAGTGTGGTCAGGCACAAGGCAGCACAGTAAGACTGGTTCCATTACAGCCAGCTCTCCCCAGACCACATAGCATGTGATGCGGACACTTGATCTGCATTTTACCAGCACAAATAGGGCCTCAGCTCAGTGTATTGTCTGCAGTATACAAAATCTAGCAAATGAAGCTGACACCAATACTACTGGAACTACTCATTTTGAAAAGGTTTTCTATTGCCTCATGTTATCTACCAGATTTTTGGTTCCTTGTAGACCCAGAATCTCTCCTTTAGACTGCTACCCAGTGCTTTCATAGTTTTGGTGCCTCGTCTTCTTAAAGACCCTAAAGCCTTTGTGATCAATATCCAGTTATTGTTTATGAAAATAGAAGTAGGATAATAAAGATATGTTCATACTAACTATGAGTATGAAGGTAAGATAAAGGAGGAGTATCTCTACAGATGAAAATAGTTCTGAAGATAAGGAATGCCCATGTCTTCTGGGGGAAAATAATAAGATTCCAGAGATAAAGTAAACCATAACAATCTTTATGATAATGGGAGAAGAGCACATTAAGAATTTTATTAGCAAGAACTACAAAAATTAGCTTTCCCCATTTTCATTTTAGAATCAGTGAACATTTTGTTTCCATAATAAAAACAGCAATGAAAAGAAAATTGGACACAGGGCATTACACTTTTTCCTCTGCAGGCGAAGATGAATTCTCCTCTCTCTGAGGACTAATATGGACAATCCAGGCTTTAACTCTGGGGGCCATGGTGCATGTCACAAATGTGCCATCTAACCCGCAGCTCCCTCCACTTCAGAGCTCACGCTGCATTTGCTGAGCATGACTTCAGGAGAGAGTCAAGCCTTCTCTGCCATTCACACCAGGAACAGGAATTCTCAGTATACTGATGGATGAGGGAGAAAGTTTTCCCTTATACCTTTCTGCACATTGGCTACAAATGGACCCAGAGCAGGAGCCAGCGTCCGCATGATGCTGCAGTGCAGGGCCTCCCAGCGGATGCTGACACTGCCCAGCTTGAGCAGCATATGAAGCACCATGTAATAGTGGAGAGATATGGCACTGAACTTAGGAAGAGAAGTATCTGTGCTGTTCTGAAACTGCAACTAGAGGCTTTTTATGGCCTCCCCCCTGCCTGGTTTAGTAATCAGATAAGGCACTTTGGGATTGCAGAGAACCTGCTAGTGGCAGAAAGACTCCGTGGATGGAGCTCATGGGAGCAGAAACTTCCTACAGACAGAGCCACTGTGAGACCTGCAGGGAGGATAAATCAGCTGGGAACAGCTTCTGGTGACTACTGGATATGCTCCTGAAGCAGACTGAAGAAACTACTTAGCTTGCCTGAATAATAGGTCCAGTTTAAAGAACCAGCATCTTTGCGCTTTACGTTGTGACTCAGTTACTACAGCCATTTTGTTAATATCTGGCAGGCAAGTGTACGTAGAATCTGATGCTTCTTTAGCTTCTTCAGTCAGCAGATACTGAGAGAGAATTTAGAAAGTGACTGTCAGACCAACATTAACTTGAATTCATACTCTAGAGATTTTCCAACATGACAGCTACTAAACCACTAGGAACTGGTAGGGTGCAGCTCTGACATGCTTCAGGCTTGGAGGAAAGCTGCTATTTCCACACCTTTAGCTTTTCTAAAACACTTCTCACCAGTGCACCTCAGCCGCATCATCTGTTCTTAGCACTGTTCATAGAAATATGGGACTTCAAGTTCATGCAACGCCTCATTGCCAAAGCCCAGATTGGGTTCGGGTTGGCTACTGAAGCCTCACTCTCTAGGATCTTTACTCCCATCTCAATAAAATGTGCATAGCAGCTCAAGAACAAAATACAACCCCATCTTGTAATGATCATCATGCTGTATTTTGAAGCCCATTTATCACTTCTCAGGAGCCATTTCTGATATCATAACTTTGCATGCTCACTAACTGTAAAAAAATAGCTGTTTCCAACATCCAATCCTGAAAGATTAGATTGTGTTCAGTGATTGCTCCAATTGCATTGCCAATGAGTTGAAACACTTTTTTTTTGCTAGGGCCATTAAGCAGACTAGGGGAACATTTATGTATGTTTAATGCTCAGGAAATCAGTACAATTGAATTCCAAGGATCAGAGAAAAAAACAGTAAAATTAGAGAAGTTGGTGGAATGAGGAGACGAAAATGCACACATGTTGCTAGAGAACCTCAGCTTGAAAAAGCTGGCTTTGGGACTCTTTGCGAGCTTTTGCTGTAGGAGTCTTATCCTGGGTAAGTCTGGCCACTCAATTACCTTTCTGTAAGCGCTAGCCCTAAAACAGGAGAGAGAATCTCAGAGCCATTACAGTTCCTGTGAAGACACAACAACCGATCCACCACATTTACGACTTCACGTTAACTCAGTCTCAGATCCACAGCACTGAAGAGTTCCCTGAGCACCATTAAGTCTTCACACTGCAAAGGCCCAGGGAGTGTCCAGGTTCAGACAGAATTTAGGTTATTAGTTTAGAGATGCTACTTGATGTTGTTGAAAGAGTATCTCAGAGTGTCTGAGTCAGTCGTGGACTGACTAAACTCAGTTGATAAAGACTGGTTTAATGTTCAAAGGTGGATAGCGGATTCTGTGGGTTCCCGCAGTGAGAAATGAGACAGACCGATTGACTTCTAGGCCCTTACAGGACCATCCTGCCAATACTCCTTCCCTTACATTGCTCTCCTTCCTTTCCAGGCATGGGGGAAGACCTAACATCCATTTTTCTACTAAGAGCAGCTGTGGCAATGTATACCGGGGCGGGGTGTCCTCTCTCAAGTATGGCCACCAACACTCATGCTGCTTCAGCGCTCATTTTTTTTCCAGGCCACTCCATGAGGTCTGTGAGAGGCAGCACATACTTGCCCCACTGCTGTGCCTCCAAACCCAGCCCACAGCACCGAATGCCATCTGATGGTAACCAGGAACACTTGCATCCCCTCTTCTCTTTTTGGAGCCTTCTCCGTTTTAAGGAAGTGACGGGACTGACATAGCTCCCATCCCTTTGAACCATTAAAGTGCTATGGATCTAGTTTATTGCCCTTGATTATGAGTCCTCTCTCTTCACTGAGCTGTAAATAAAAGCTTTTGACTTTAAACACAGCTCAGATATGTCATGACTGAAAACAGCCTGCTGCTCTCTCAACATGTTTATCTAATGTCTGCAGGAGTAAGAACAGGGAGCAGGAGAGCAGATGGTGCAGCTCTCTCAGTGCAGAGTACAGTCTATGGAATATGTAGACATCTAGTATTTCCTAATGCAACACTATAATTATTGTGGAGAGAGGATTTTATTTTTAAACTGCAGCTTAAATAAAATGATTGCTTCAGACCACACAGGCTCAAGTACAGCTGGAATGACAGCAAGCCTCTTCTCAGGGCAGGAGGGAGAATCCCAGATATACAGGCTAAGTGAGCAGGAATGTAGGACAAGGAAGCAGAGCAGTAAACTACTGAAGGAATAGGGGATTTCCAGTACAACCTGTGACTGAAGGGTCCCCCCAGGAAACTTTCCTCCTCCGCTTTAGATATACTGGAGTGGTGGGAGAGGGCTGGTGTGTCTTGGGAAGAATATCAGGGAAACTGCAAAACTAATAAGGAGACCAACTAAAAACAAGAAGTAGGATCTTTCCGGAGGAAGGGAACTGGTGCAAGCCAAGGTCAGCGTTTATTCTGATCAGACAGTGAGCAACTAGTAACGAGTTATTCTTCCATTGTCCAAATAACGGCCTCTTTCCCCTCATATCATATGCATTGTTAAGTAAGAACAGAATTACAGAGACCTAATTAATCCTTTCAATTAAGTTACCATTTTCAGTACTTATTTCTAAGTAAAGTGCCATATTTTGGACTGGTTCAATAAATAGCCTGTGTCACTTACCTCCCTCCCTCTCGCACACAATCTCTGAAAATCAAAACAGAGCATGCTGAACTTGCTTTAATGAAAACGTTTCCTTCAGAAGCCATCTCAGTAAAGCAATAGCACAAGGAGGCACGGGACTTGGGATTATTAGTTATTGGAGACTGGGGATTATTAGTTATTTAGGTACAGAAGTGAAGAGATGGGTAATAAGGGGGAAATAATGTCTGGGTCATTTTTCAGTCCTCCTAGTTTGGAGCAGAGAGAGCCAAGGTGCTGGCTGGTGAGAGCAGGAGTGTGCACGGTGCTGTGCACGGAAATAAAATAGGCTGTCCTTGCTCTCAGTGGCTCAGCCCAGAAGGCCATCCTGTGCAGTCAGGAGGCCCACGGGCAGACAGTGTTCCACCACACCCCGTGCGTACCAATCCACCAAAGTGAATTAAGGACTAGGGCCTGCATTTGGGCAAGAACTGACCAAAATAGCAGCATGCGTAATGGAATTTAAGAACTGCTGCACAACAAAGGAGCCGCAGTGATGCCCTCCAGCAGTCATTCCTGCGAGGCAATCTGAAAGCATTTTCCTTCTTCAGTGATCTGAAGCTTTTGAAATGATTATACACTGACTATTTTCCCCTCCTTCCTGAGATAACAGCAACAGAATACTTAGCGATATTGGTACCATTGCTAATTTTGCATGGTCTTCCATAATTTACTTTACCCATGTTCTCATTTTCCCCATTTATAAAGTACAGCTTGTACCTACATCATAAGAGCTTTAAAAGGAGAAAGGGATTTATATTAATCATGATTCTAATCTCTTTTGTAGTGTATATAAATAACTTATGCACTGAAAATTCAGCCCTGTATTCTGACATATTTAGATGAACAGATTCTTTTTTAATTAAAAAAAAAAACACTACAAAAATTACGGAAAACTTGGAAATAAATGACTGGCTAAAGCATTGTTTTCTAGCAGAAAATATTTGTAAGCGCAAAATGACTTTATAGTCACACGCTGCACATAACAACAGAGATCTGTTGAAAAACAATCCTAAGGAGGTGCCAAGATTTTATTATTCTTTTATTCCTTGCAGGTTCTTGTAATGTTGGAAAGCCAGAGCGCTGAGAACCGGGAGCAGAACGGGAGCTCTCTGTTGGTGCTTCCCACACGTAGGGAGGAGAACAGCCCCATGGCAGCAGCCCGGTAGGGAAGGGAATGCAAGTGAGGAAGGGCACTTGGCTGGACCACTCATGTCTCATCTCCATGAAAGAAGCTGTGATATTTTTATTAAAAGGTTATGTTCTCAGCAATGTTAAAGTAGTGTCAAACACTGGTGCTTGGAAATGTCTGGACAGGAGAACCAAGTTTACATTTTCTGGTAGTGTGGCCATTCTGTCAGAGACTAACTGCGGATGTACTGTGAAAGAGACCCACAAAAAACTAGTTTCTTTTGGTTATAAGGACTTATGAAGGATTTTTTTGTGCTGCTGCTACCTTTTACAAAAGAGCTGCATCAGCAGAAGCTGCAGCAAGAAACATCCTCTCAGTCGGTGCAAGTTTGATGCTATCATAGCTTCTGCAGCAGTACTACAACCCCCAGCAAGCTGGGGCTGAGGGTGATGGCAACTGCAGGAGCTTCCTACCCAACGCAAAGCCATGACTACTTGTGAGAGACAGAGTACAGTCCTAGAGACTTCAAATCCCTTTTAAAGTAGACAGTAAGTACTAGGTACCTCAGCAACCCCTCACAGCTGTGGGAAGAGACGTAGATCGAGTGCATTTCCCTCTTAGCCTAGGGGTAAAAATCTTATGTATCTTGATCATTCAGTTACGCTACACTATGGGTTCCCTTCTTTAAGCCCCATGTGCAAAGTTGCTGTTTGAGAGTGAGGAAGTGTTACGCATTCCTGAATGTTCTGAAAATACAGTTGAAGTTTCCACGATAACGAGTAGAAGCTTGAGCCATTTAAATCCTGTGGCCTAATCTCCTGAAGAAACCAGGCCTTTGTGACCACGTTGTCAATCTGTCTCCAAAAAACCAACACAGCCCCCCAGTAAACTTAGAAACCTGCTGGCCCATTTTAACAAAAGTTGAGATAGGAATAGACAATTCAAAGATAAATACAGACCTATAACTTTTATGACAATTAGTATCTAGCTGGAGTACAGACCCAAATGAGCACCTCTGCCAGTGAACAGGGAAGCAGACCTCGGGAGTTATGTCCTGCTTGGAGGTCACTGTCTGGCCTGTCTTGCTCAGTGTGGCTCTCACAAAGGACACATAAGGAGGCTGCGGTTACTCTGTGTGGATAGAGAAGGGAAAAAAGGAACAAAAAGGTCGACTTCATAGGAAGCTCAACTCCATTAGCTCTGTTGTTCACAGAAAAACTTGGTGTTTTTAGCTGAGACCACTAGAAATCAAAGCTTTTCTTTTTAGTGCCAGAACAAATGGTTGAAGCAGCTGGAAATTTCTGAAAATATTAATGGTGATAGTAGTAAAGCACAGAAGGTTCACTCTGTGTGTTTGGTTCTTGTTCTAACAAATTCTGAGTAGAAAAGTATATCTTAACCATGAAGTAGTTTTGAAGTAATAGTATTGTATTTTCATTATTATTATTTAATAACGATTCCTCTTCTCTAAACTACTGAATCATTCAGGCAAAAAAAATCCACCTAATATTTCCTCCACTGACTCCCAACAAGTCAGGGCTGAAGTAGCACATTTTAGAATGGACTCAAGCTATTTATTAAAAGCCTTTGTACATAGTCAGCTGGCAAACCATGTCCGTCAATGGCGAGTAGCCTGTTCTGCAGCCAGAATTCCTCACTACACCAAAGGAAGAAGTCCAAGTCATCCGGGTGACCCCAGTCACCCCAATTAACAGCAAAGCGCTAGTTAAAGTTCATAGGCTTGACTGAGCTTGAACACTGTGTTCAAAGAAATACTGAAGATTCCAGATGTTTCACATTTTCTATGCATTTATAAAAATAAAATGACCTTTTTCTGACTTTTTACAGAAAAATAGAAATTAATCTGAAGTGTTTTGCAGGATTTTGCTGTCCTTGTCTCAAAGAAAAGCACGCTTCCCCTTCACGTCGCAGAACAGTCTCTAACACTGCACACGGAGGAGGCCAGTGGTCCTCCACTGCCTCCTTCACCCCCCGATGGCAGAGGAACCTGCGTCAGTGAGGCTGAAAACCACTGGCACAAAACTGTTCTCCTGCAAATACTTCTGTACTGTACAAGCACAACCAGTCACGTGCAGTCTACTGTCAGACCATTGGCATCTGAACCTGTTGGCTGGCCTTTTTTTCGGTGATTTTTTTGTCACTTCCATGGTGAGCGGTAGATGGGGCACAGCTGTGAGCTTTGAAAGTAGTTCTCTGTGTATTATTGCTACAGTAAACAAGTGGTTTCATTTCTTTCACTGAAGAGAAGAAAAAAGTAATCTATACAAGGTGATGGATGATTGCACTCACCATTGGTAACAAGTTTTAATAAAATTGTAGGAGGGTTTTTCCTCCCTACTGCATTCCAACAGCAGGTATTTTTTTAAAACCTCTTTCGTAGTCACAGATGTTACACCCTCTCTTTAGGTTAGAGAGATTCTTTTTTTAACAAGTACTTAAAAGGCACAGAGGTTATTCCTGCAGATATTATTATTAGGTTATTCCTTTCAGATGGCAAGGCTGATATGTCATTCACCCAACACACTGACTTGCTATGAAATCTGCCACAGCAAACCTGCCACGCATCCAGGATTTCCCGCACGGTGCCATCTATTGCCCTGCAGATGCTCGCATGGCGCGTTTCAGGGACTTTCACTGTGCTTTGGGCCACTCCTGTACGCACGGCTGCCCGGTTACCAGCATCTGGTGGGACGTAGGGCTGGAGCACCGGGGAGCCGCAGGTGGGGAGCCCAGCACTCCCGGGACCGCGTGCACGCATCCCGCTCGCTGCCGCGCGGCACGGCTGTTTCCACGAGGGGTCTGCTCGCCAGTGGATGCGCTAGCAGAGCACGTGCACGCGTTCGGCAGAGCCTCCAGGACGGACGCCCAGCGGGCCTAGCACGAGGCAACCCGAGCTGCTCGGCGCTCACGCGGGTCAGTGGGCAAGCTGCAGCCACCTGCATGGGGCTGTGCTGGGGTGCACGCGGTACCCCACAACAGCAGCGCAGCTCACGTTATTAGGTCACCTCGGTTTGCGAGGGGGCCGTTGTGTGGTGCAAGCCCAGGGCTCCCGGTGCCCACCAGCCCCTCGGGCGCTCCCCGGGCCCCACTCGGGGCAGGGAGCCGCTGCCGCTGCTTTTTGAGGGGCTGGGCGGTCGCCGGCGCCCCGGGCTGTCCGCAGGGCTCGGCACCCCGCCGGGGCGACCCCCTGCCGCCGGCGTAAGCGTCCCCCGCGGCCCCCTGCGGAGACCGGCACCCACTGGAGGCCGCCGCTCCCGCAGCGCAGCCCCGCCTCGCCTTAAGGCCCTCCCCGAGGGGG
>VXAL01002318.1:1614994-1779972 GCA_013399475.1 Chauna torquata | reverse complement strand
GGCCCCTCCGTCCCGTCCAGGCCGTCGCCTGTGATGGCGGCGCCATCGCGGGGAGAGGCGGCGCCGCGACGGGCGAGGCCCGGGTGGCAACGGCCGCGCGTCGCTGCGGGCAGGTGAGCCAGCCCTATCTAGGTCGTGGCTTCTAATTGCGGTGGGGAGGCGGAGGTGAAAGGAAGGGTTCAGGGAGCTTCGGGGTGCTGCGGTGGTCGCAGATGTGCGGTGGATCTTGCGCTGGTTTTGCAGGGAGGGCAGATGGGCTGGTCTGTGTGACAGAAAAAGAAGTAAGCACAGGGCAGAGGAGGGAGGCCTACAAACCCTGTGTTTAGAAACACAAACCCCACAAAACCTCAAATTTAAAAGCACTATGATATAAAGCGTCAAAAACTGTAGTTGGCTGGGGAGAAAATGTATTTAACTGACAGCTTCCTCTGAGGCCGGGGGCAGCCTTGGCCCCGGAGCAGCGGTGCGGAGGTGCCTCTGAACGGCGATACGAGGAGCGCGCAGCGGCCGGCTGTTTTCTCAACACGTGCAGTACTTGGCAGTGCTATAATTCTCCTCTGGTAAGATGTATTTTCAGTGCATGTTAGTCGTAAGGAGGTTCAAATGTAGCTCTGAAAGCAAAAGTGCTGGGCAGCTCCAAGGCAATCTCGCTGGTGGGGAGGGCGAGCCCTTGTCAGCCCTGGTGGTGGTGCAGGTGTGCCCCTCAGCACGGAGCCAGATGCAGGAGGTTCTGTCAGTGAGGAGTAAAACGCTGACTAGACCCTGCCAAGATATTTCCTTGAGAAAAGACAGCGATTCTAATTATGTGAAACAACCTTCTCAAACTTCCTGGTAAGGATAAGAGAATAAATTAGGCAGTTTGTACTTGGAGGGGTTGGGGAGAAAGGAGCTTTACAAATTCTGTAGCACCGCTAAGTGCTGATTTACAGTAATTCCTTTCATTTCTTTTCTAATTAAACATCTCCTGAAGGATCAGGCCTGTCAATGTGATCTGAGGCCTATAGCCTGAAGTGTGAAGTGAGGCAAATTGCATGACTTACTTGCAATGATAGAGTCATTTTGGAAGGAGATTGAAAATCAATACTTGTCATCCCTGCACAGTGCTCTTTATTCAGAGGGGCAATTTGTAAGTGTAATCTGTATGAGTGTAGTGGGAGCATACAAAGTTACAGTACTAGTCATGCAGAGTGAAATGACAGAATATGAAATACAGGCTTATTGCCATTTTTATTCATATTAATGTCAAAGAAGCTTATTCAGAAGCGCAACATTTTAATTCAGTGCTGTGCAGCCAGACCACTTGCTGCAGTTTTTGGCTTAAGCTGCAATCAACATAAAGGATACCAGTGGCTGACAATTTCTCCATTGACAATGTTAGGCAGTTTCTGTGTGCATCTGCTTTCAGCTGTGGCAAGGCAAACAAGGGCTAAAAAAAGAAATGGATCAACCCCATGTATGCTTAGAAAACAGCAAACAAGCTCTTGTTGATCATGGGGCTTAGTCAAACTCGAAGAGGATGGCAGCACTAGAGTGCAGATGCAATCACAGAGGACAAGAGGCACTCAAGAGCTTGTGCTTTTCTCAAATGAGAGTACTCGAGTGGAAGACTGACAGCTCTGGCTTACTTCAAGCATAATGAAGTCAGGTGCCTTGTTAGCTTCCCCTAGTAACTCTGGCAGTTCACTCTCTACTGTAACAGCAAAAAGTTTTCCTCCCAAGTCTCTCCTGAAATGCATTTGCTAGTTATGACAATTATTGGGACAAATTAGTTAGGACAAATTAGAGAGGGACAAATCAGCTGCAGTTACTGCAGTAATGCTGTTGGGCTTGTTTTGCCTATTCACTGAAACAGAGCTAGAGAAGAGAAGTGTAATTCTGGTCAGTGTTGCTACCACTGTGCTGTTTTTCAGCTGAAGTATTTCCTCATGCTGGAAGGAACTCTGACATCATAAAATATGATATGGCATTTCTCTCTGGAAAAGGAGTTAAGAATGACACACAATTATTTAGTTATTCTGTATATAACTGTTGTTATTTAGGGAGCACTCCTCTCCTCAGAGCACTAATCCCCTCCCAAGATAAAGAAATTATAGAATTTTAAAACTGGCTTAAATCCTTCCTGTGGAAGGCCTGTGCCCAAGAATTATCCTGTGGAGAATATGGGGTCCTTGTAGGTACGTTTTACTTCTCATGTGGCTCAGAGTGAACTTGTTAAAATAACTGTGTTTGAACTTTTTTTCCTGAGTGTGGGGACAGTTCTTTTGCACCCTACCCTAGCTTAAAAGGTAGAGTGAGCAAATGGAAAACAATGCACTTCCACAACATCTCCTTCTGAAACGTTTAGGTCATGTTGTAATTGTTTTTAAACAGTAAAAAGGTTTCATTGCCAATGTCTGGTCTGGAGGCATCTATGGCTCTTTTCTATTTCTTTAGGAAAACAAAAGTTAGTGAGAATTATGCAAAAAAGACGTCTCATTAAATTGAGAAGGGAAGGCTAATTTCGGACATCTTTTCCCATTTAAAGAATGGTGTTTTGGTAACTAGACCTGTTGACAAAAGCAGGTGTTTAGAGATGTGAATTGCCAAAGCTGTTTTAAAGCGCTGCCTCATAAGGCTCCCAGCCCTCATCCACGTGGGTGGGAGGAGTAGGAAAGCTCAGGGACATGCTGCTTTGTGCTGCTGCCTCCCCTCCCAGCCCACCCGAAAGCAATTGGCATGTCACGTCTGCTGCAGATGGACCACAAATGGCACATGTACTGCTGATGCGCTCTGGCACTTGGGGAATGAGATTGCATTTGCCAGTTAGCTCGCCAGCAGCCAGATTTAATTTGGAAAAGAATGGTCCACAGTTGTTGCAGAAATAGCAAAGAGCAGATTTTTAATCATCCTCCGTTCCTCCCTGTTCAGTCTCATCCCCTAATTGGTAAATGAGAGACCCAATCAGCTCAAATCAGGGGAAAAATGTGCCAGAAGCAGCCAGTGAGACAGAAAACAGAGGTACCCACTCCTTGATATCATGATCTTGCAGCTGTTTACAAGTCAGATTTAGCTAATCAGAGGGTCCCAGGGAGAGATTAGTCTCTCTTTCTAGATTCCATGTGTAAATTGTAGTAGAAAAGAGCTTTTTTCCACTTGCTGCCCTGATTATTTTTGCATGCTGTTGACTGTTTGCAGTTTTATCCTCCAGAAGGGACATATAATGTAATTTTATGTTTGTAGATAAGCATAACTAGACTGATCAGAAATTAAAATATTTTTAACTGGGTGTAGTAAATAAGAAATTTCATATTATTTTCTGTGGTTTAGTCATGGTGTTTTTCGTCTCCCTGTATTTCACGGGTACTGCCCTTCAGTCTGAACTAATTCCTTAAGCCATGACCCTTAAATGAATGAAGAGTGCCTCAGTCTCTAGACCTTCAGATGCTCGAGCAGGATTTTCAGCTGACAGCAGCTCAGCAATTGGCCTTTTGCGATACCTCAATCGAGGAAACTTGAAATTGCATCTCACTTATGGGATGTCTGGGTTGATTTGTGGATGACTGTTCTTAAGGCAAATGGACAGTGCCATCCCACTCGCGGGACAGGACACCCCGTTCTGGGAGGAGAGGAATGGCAGGGTATAGCCCTGAATATGGAACAGAGGTTTTTATGCTCCAGAGCACTGGCATTTAGAGCCGTTTCTTGTAGACAGCACTGCCATAGCTCTTGACTTCCATCTCGTGATCGAGCTCCAGACGTGCTGCTTCTGTTGAACCGTGGTGCCCTGCCGCCTGCACGTTCAGGAGAGCTGGTTCTGTGACGTTCTGTGCCGCGCTGCTCTCCACATCTCTGCTGCGCCCGCTCCTGTCCCGTGGGCCTCAGCAGTCGATTGGCAATTCCTGTTACTGCAGGATTACCTGTGGGACTGGGTAGCTGGAAAATAACGTGTTAGACCTGTAATCTCAGCTGGTCTAGGGATTTTTATATATAGTTATTGTCATCTTCGCTTATAATTCTGTTATCTGCTAGTTACACTTACAAATGTGCATTTTACAGGGTTCTGTGCGTTTCTCATGTTTCTTTATTCTGCTTCTTAAGTGGGTTCTCATTGGCTTTAGTCTATCAGGCTCTCTGGAGCTTTAGCGTGGGATTTGCAGAAGTACAAAGAAGTCCTAAAGGCTTTTGAGCATGTCGAATGCCGCCCTGGGAGTCCGGTGACCTGGGCCTGTGGCGCTCTGCACAGTCTCGTGCTTTCGCTTGGGAAATGCCAGGTTTACGAAAGGCATCAGTAAGTATTTCGCAGTCCAAAGTTGATCCAGCTGCAGACTAAATGTCAGTGACTCCAGCCAGGCCAGGCTTGAGCCTTGAGCATCTGGCCCAAGACCCACAAAAGCCCACGTGAGTAACACTGAACTTGTCGCAGGAGCTGCGGCTGGCCGCACCCCAGAAGGGGGCAGCTGAGCACGGCTGCAGGCGCGCTGGGGTGCTGCCGGCAGCGCCGCGGGGCAGGGCGAGGGCTGCCGTGGCCGCCCTTGCCGTGCATGCGTTACTAGCAGTAGTCCGGAGGGGGACCATGCCTCAGTGGCAGCTTCGGAAGCTGCCTGGAGCAGGTTGTGGCAGGAGTGATTTAATTGTGCTTCTGGGATGCAGTAACCATGGGAACCCAAGGGAAACTGTTTCTCAACTTTCTTTCAGTGCCAGCCCGATGGTTTAAAAACTCTTCATTGATACTTTGATGTGTTTGAGGCTGAGTGAGCACTGTATACAAGCTCTTCTAGGGGTAAACAAAAGCGTAGAGATTAATAATAGAGAGGGGAGTGTTTTCTATATCAGCAGAGCTGGGCGCGTTGGTTCTAATGAAGCAGTGCCAATTGTCTCATGCTGCTGCTCCAAGCCACTGAAGTGGTATTTTGGTTTGCGGCTGGTCTGTGTACGGGCTTGTGCCGTGCTACGTATTTCAGTTCTGAACTGTTATACTAACAGGCAGTTAACTAGTGCAGTGTCAACTACAGATGCAGTTACACTGGTATAAAAGTACTCGGCTCTTTTAAAGCTACAGTGGTGTACTGGTAACCACGTTAGGAAGTCAGACTGTGCATTTCTGAGGTGTTATAGCTGTACAAACAGTGTGTGCCACAGGAGTTCAGAGCACACTTAAATTCCATGAAAATGTCAGCTTAATACTCTATAGTTATCAGAAAAGAAAAAAAAAAAGTAAAAGTCTTTAAGAAATGAACAGACAGAAAATAAAACTATGTAATTGCGTAAATGCATAATTGACCCTTATCCTAATACTGTGGGAAGTTCTGCTGCTTGTATCCGTTGTATTAGACCTGGAGCAGGTTTGGAGAAGGGAGGCAACGGCTGTCAGAGGTGAGGAGTGGCTGCTTTGAGAGAGGTGACCGAGAAGGTCAGAACTTTGCAGACTTGGTGGAGATACAGTGGAGCTCTGCAAAATCATGAGTGGCCCAGAGCAGATGGAAGGGAATTTTTTGTTCACCGTGTCTGCAGTACAAAGCCCAGGAGGTACGGACAGGGGTAGCAGCTGTTGAAGGCAAACAGAGGTGTTAATATGTCTGTGAAACTGCTAGCCACAGATTGTCATACGTGCAGAAAGAGTATGGGGGTTCCAGAGAGTCTGCACGGTGTTTGGAAGAGATGTCTCCTGGGTGTTACTAGGAGGACAAATAATGTTAGCTTCTTGAATTTCCTTGGGCAGAAAATGCTCAGAGGCTGTGAGTGTACGTGGGAAGCAGCATGCGCATTTGCACGGTTCTTGCTCTTCTCCAGGTGTCAGCTTACCCTTGCTGGGGTACTTGGCTAGATGGGCCCAGGCGCGGCTGCTCTCATCTTCTGAGCTGCCTTAATCAGAGCATTAATGCACAAGCAAGCATGCCATATAGAAGCGGTGATTGGTGCTACCGATGTCTACCTTATCTTACAAGTTCAGTGCATTTTTAATTGCTTATAATAATGCTCGCTGTGGAATGTCACATCTTTACTGACACTAGCTTTTTGTTTGCACAAATAGGATGTTTGCAAAGTGCAGGAGTTTGCACTAGTTATTTTTTCACAGAATTGTTTATCTTTTCAGAGATGTAGAAAAAGATAAACGAAATGGCTCTGCAGACTGAATGAAATGTAGTATTAATTCTTTTCTGTAGACTGCTGCTAATTATTTCCCGCATAATTTTTTTCCAAAATTCCTGATTCTGTTTCCTGCCATGTCATTATTTGTTATACAATTAATTCTATTTACACAATTTGCACATAAAAATATCAATGTAAAGGAGGTCAGAACACTTCCGTCTGGGAGCTGGCTCGGGGTTTCCTGTCCCCGCTACTGCCTGCGCTACGGCCCCAGCCAGCCAAGCCGCGATGCTGGGCATCGGCCTTGCTGGAGCCTGGGGGAGCGCCCCGAGCCTTGCGAGCCCGCTGGCACCGCAGCGGCATGGAGCTGGCGCGGGGAGCGGGACAGCCCTGCGGGGGGACCTGGCGGGTCGCAGCGCCGGACAGCAGCTGTGGCTCAGGCTGTGCGGGATGTGGTTCTGCAGGACTCGGCTGTGGGCTCGGCTTCTGCCGTGGGAGCGCCTAACACAAAACCAATGCCTAGTTCGGGCTGCCTGGGCCTGAAGCAGTAAAAGGCAAGAGCACAGTGTGCTTGCTGGCAGAGCTGAGCCACGCGTGGCGGTGGTGGTCCAGCCAGTGCAGATGGCAGCGGCACGGGTGTCCCAGACAGTGGGGCTTTAGCCTGTGCTCGTGGTGAGGAGACGAACCCTGCAGATGCCCTGTGCGACTGCCGGTCACTACACGGCCCTGAGGCCGAGCCTCCCCATCTCGGCCTCCTGCTGTGCCGCTGAGACCCACCGCCGTGTGGTTCAGCCGTGCTGCCTGCTGGGGTGTGGGTCTTTCCACAAGCACGGGCCAATGCTGATTGAATAGGATGCTTACTTTTGTAATGAGTTTATCGTTAAAGGTGAATTATCCCAAATCTGGTACAACCTCTAATGCGTTTGATATTTTAGAGTCACTTAAAATAAACAAACACTGAAGCTAATGTTCCCAGCAATCTGGAGGGAATTAACATCACACTGCAAAGGATGTTTAAATTACTTCTAAAATTCTAATTAGTCCGTGAACAGCAGTGTATGTGGGACAAATTGCCTGGCTTCAAAATAAGACAATCAAAAAAGACAACAAAGGAAAGCAAAGGGTGGAGGATGGCAGCCATCAAATAAATTAAAACGACCCCATCCGTTTATTTAAGTAATAGCCTGTTTTGTGGTTTATGTTACATTGTCCCATGTTTACAGTGCTCTGGGAGATCAAGAGGCAAAGGAGAAGCTTCAGTGGGTTAGAAAAAGAGTTTGACAACTAAAAATGATGGCAATAAAATCCCAGATGCTTAGTTGCAATGAAATTAGCTGGAAGCCAGTTTGGGGTGGTTGTTATTGGAATAATCAAAACAATTGTTCTGCTGTAGTCTCCACCTTTCCCCCAATTACTTCTTCCTCTATTCATGTATAAACCAACAGGAATTTGACTGGAAGCATTTGTGCCTCTAAATAAACTGTGTTATTCCCTGCCCGCCCTCCAAAAAAAGTTGGGCTCCAGAGGTTTTTCACACTCTTGATGTTTTTCTTTACTGTGGATGTGCCATAGTAAAACACCACCCTGCAACGTGATCCCTCACCATGCAGTTGTGCCTGGTGCCATGATCTGAGAGATTGTTAGGAAAGTTTCAATGGACAGATTTTGTCTGTCAGGGCTCATTACTGTTGCCCTTTTAGAGACAGTCTGCTCCAGTCATAGAAAATTGAACCGTACTAATGTCAAGCTTGTGCCATACGACTTGAATAGGAATCTATTTATTTATTTTTTGGTCTTTGCAGTAGCATGTGTTTTTTCCCCAATAAGTGATCAGTTTTGCTTGTTTTGGCTTTGTGTTGTTGTGTAACTGTAACCTTTCAATGATGAATAATGGAAAAGCAACAAGTGTGCCTTGGGTTTCCTGAGGTTTTCTGTGTTTTTCTTTGTTAATCTGAGTCCTTCTCCTGAATCCAGAGAACTGGAAGTACTACATTCTCCATTTTTTTCCTTATCTGAAGTTTTTAAAGTTGCTTCTTAATCCTCTGTTCATGAAGAAGCATCAGGAGATATTAAACACACACACACAAAAAAAAAAGCTGTTACTTTTCATGCAGCTTGCTTCTGTTTAGTTAATAGGCAGCCTCAGTTTAATACGTCTGACTCATGGCATCTCTGGTCTAAGTTCAGTTCAGAGATTTTACCCCTTCAAGAGAAAAAGAAACGATGGGAATGGCTGTGATTTCTGCCCCTTTCATATGAGGTAATCACTATCGCAGGCAGAGTGCTTCCATACATCGTGCAGCCCTGCATAGGGCTGTACTGCGTACTTAGTGCTGATGTTTGCTCTTGTACCATACTAATTCATTTGATCCTCAAATGTGTGAACTTTTTATTCTACTCCGGAGTCTGCTTCTTCTGGAAATGCAGCCAATTTTCTTGCACGTTGTTCAAGCCCAAAGACAGAAAAATGACACCGGTAGAAATGAAGACATCTCTCTGGGTCCCGTGAGAACATGTATTGCATAAATAATACCTTTGTGATAAAACACTGAATTATGCTCCAAGTTATAGGAGGACTTGGTCTCTTTCCAAAGTTGTCTTCATTTCAGCCTACTAGCTTCAAGTACCACAGAACCCAGCCTTGGAAACACTTGGGTCCTGAAGAATCTGCAGTTGAGATTTCTAGACATGGATTTTTAGCTCCTTGCTGCTGGAAGTTCTCAGAGGACCTGAGGCCAGACTGGAAATTGCCCTTCCAATCTCAGGCCACGGTAGAGTGTCTGTTTCCATGGCTTTGCTGAACCTCTGCGTGTTCATTAAGTGTCCCCATAGTTACTCTTTCAAAACTATACATTTTTGTTTTTTTGTTTTTTGATTAAAGTGTTTCAAAACTCTTTATTTATATATTTATTTTTTAAAAAGAAGGCTGAAAGGATGGGCCATTAGCTTTTCCTTTGCATGAGGCAGCATTTATCTTCAAAGCGATGAGATTAAAATGTTCAGTCTGAATGTTTCTAGGTGTCCTATAATAGTCATTAATGTAAATTAGTTATGTATTTCATTAACTAGGCCAAAACTTACACTCTGGTTGAATGTTGAAAAAGGAAAAACCTGTCTGCATTAGATCAAAGAAATTAAAATAAGAACCACTCAATGGCAGCAGTTAATGAACTGTAACTAACTGAAAAAAAAAGTCTCCTTCCAGTAGCAAAACACTATGAGAATCATTTTGTTTTGTAAATGCTCTGAACACACCATTTGCATTACCCTCCACCATTAAATTGTCTAAGCATCCCTAAGGGGCTTGCCTGCATATTGTGCCAGGCTGCATAGCCAGAGAATGTTTCAGCAGTGTCCTTGACTCTGACTTTGATTTCCAGGTCCCAGAGACATTACAAGGAGAGCCACAAGGGGGAATATTTCGTATCTGGCTGTGAAAACACCTCAGCTCTGCTTTACTTACGTGAATCTCCCCAGTTTTATTACTTGCTTGCTACCAGGCTCAGCCATTTCCTCAGGGACTGCATGTCACCAAAAGACATTGATCTACAGGTTCTTCCCTCCAAGTCCTCTGGTTTGATTCAGCTGTTGCAGAAGCAGCTCAAGCTGTAACTAGGGATGAACAATGCACTTTTTTTGGCAAAACTGCTGAGGTTAAAACACTCGTCGTTCTTCAAACTTCCTTCATAGTGTACAGATCCCACATTCAGTCTGCAGTGGTACCCATCAGGCTTACCCACAAATTTAATCTGTGTATAACGTCTTATGTCGAGTATCTTGTCCCTTAGAAACCAAGAATCTCAACCTCAGGACCTAATTCCAGTATGAAAGATAAAGTGGAGGTAAATGCATTATTATCTCTCTGTCACAGATGGAGAAAGGGGGTGGGAAATGATCTATCCAAAATGATTTAGGGTATTTGAGGTCTACCTAGGTGCTACAGCCAGCTGAACAACTAGGTCCTAACTCTGTGTCTCAATCCAAAGAGGCTCTCCAGCTTCCCCTGAGAAGCAATCTGGGTTGAATCCAGGCTATGCACTCAACCCATCGCTTGAGAGAGTGCCCAAAACTGCTTATCCTATTGCAAACCGTAAAACATTTTTTTCACACATAAAACAAAATGTTCTTAAATTCCCAGTTTTTGTCATATGCCATTATTTCTAAAGGACAAAATCTCTTCTAAAAAATGTACCTACCATTTTTTATTCTGAAAGTGTTATTTTTTTGATAGTTGCAAGAACACATTAATTTGTAAGGGAATAGTCACTGCCGTCTGGGAAGTAATTTTTATGAACAGTTTTTATTTCCTGAAAATACCAATGTGAAACTTACGAAAATAATTTAAATTACATAACTCAAAAACAGTGGCTGAAACAGATTCTTCAAAATAGGCAATACAGTTATTAATACAAACCCAAACTGGGAAGGGCGTGTGCAAGAAAAGATTTATGTGTACTGTTTCTCTGTGCTTTGGGATATTATTTAAAAAGATAATGCTGAAAATTCTTATGGCCTGGAAAAACAAATTCATTTCCAGCCTCGCTAATAATAATATTTCTGCAATGCTTTTCTTCTTCACAGTAGGCCTTCTAACAAAGCCAGGGCGGAGTGTTCCATTCTGAATTAAGTCCACGATGCTGGTATGGAAAGAGAAGTGAAGTGACTTACCAAAGACTGTAATGAGCCTTTGGAGGTGGAGGAGCAGGCTGCTTACTGTGTGCTCAGGCACTGGTTTCCCTGGTCTAAACCTGGCAAAAGGCATTTTAGAAGATGCTATTTGGCAGGTGGTATTGATTTCTGGGGTAGAAAAATGCCAGAACAAAAAAGAGTTTCTTCAGTTGTCTAGCTTAGGTTCACTAAGATCAGCATAGTTCATCTTAATTTCTTCAATAGAGACAAGTTTTTTACCTTCATGAACTGACTTTACCAGCTTTACCTTGCCTTTTGTTCCTCCAGTTCCTACATAGTGACTGAATTTCTCTCTGATGTACGTTAAGTACAAGTATTAGCATTCCTGTCATATAAAAATCACTGGTCTTTTCTCTGCTTGCAACAAGTATAACTAGAAAAGTTCAAAATGTGGCTGTAATGTAATAGCCAAACCGTCTCTGAACTGTGTCAGAATCCTGGATCCTATCAAGTCCTTTCCTTTCTCTCCCCCAAAACACTGATTTCATCCTATTTTCTGACTTAGATTTTCATTGGCTTCTTGTGGTATCTTTCCCCCTTGCAACACAACATCAATGGTAAAACAATTGGAATTGGATTTCTCATACAAGAACGAACTCCCACAATCTTAGGGAGTTCAGAGCTGTGTGGAGATTGAGTCTGAAAGCCTTTGAATTTGGATTTCCCAAGAGGCCATTGGGTTTTATTTACATTTCCTATTTCCTGGCAGAGATGTCAGATGGTGTTTTCTGAATTTCTCTTCAGGAACTGAGTAGGAATGTAAGACGCGAACTAAAAGGTACTGTAAATTGTCAGCGGCTGCTAGGAGGCACCCTTGCTCTGATCCGCTGTGCCTGTACTCCAGGCTCCTCCTGCAGCATCTCATACCTGAAAACAGCCGGCTACACTTGTCAGTGGTCTTTTATATCGGATATTAGCCCCTCTTGTGCTGTTCTTAGAGCTCTTTCCAAACTCTCCCTCCTCCATCTGCAAGAATAAGTACAAGGCCTGGGAGATGGATGGCTCTTCAGCATGACAGAATATCTTGTAATGCAGCATAAAACACAGTGAAAACTGTTAAAAGTGCAATCCAGGGGAGATCTGTAAAAGCTGTCCTTCCCAAAACCTTGCTTGCTCACACCGATCTGTTCTAGACTGGTGTACCATCTTGCAGTAGAAAGCTTGGAGATGCACTTTCATCCCATTTTATCCTTTTAATGTCAATATCGAGAAGCATTTTTTATCTGTAGATCTTTCTCCCCCATGAGCACAGAACTAGGGGTAGAACCCAAAGCCTAACGATTTGGCTTTGCATCATGGCAGCAATCTCAGTGGGAGCCATTTGATTAAAAAAAAATTAACAGCCTCATGTTCCCATTTCCAACACAGGTACTGGAAAGACATTGTTTAAATAATGGGCCCATGTGTCATATGGTTTCATCTGCAGCTTTTAATCAATAAAACGTTCTTAGATCAATACAGATGTTATTGCACTGCTTGGAACCATTTATAAGTACACGATGGAGGTAGTTATGGTGTAGTCAGTGCATAGTAAGGATAGCTCTTGGGCACAACACAGTTATAGCTCCACACATACACAGAAGGTATGAGTATAAAATTGGATACACCAGCATAAAGATCACAACATCCTCTCTGCAAAGCAACCCCAGATAAGCTGCACTGGGGGAATGAGGGCTGAGTGCATTTAACACTGTGTTTTGTTCCCTATCAGCAATGTCAGCGGAAGCGTTTTGCAGATTTATGTTGATTATTGTATCAGTAAACTGACATAGTCCCTTGCTGAAAGGATGTTTGCAAAATGTCTGATGCCTTGGTAATAGAAAATATAGAGGATAATTCTAATTCTGCCATCTCGTTTCGATTAAATGAGTTTTATGCTGCATGTCACGGGTGGAAAGTTTGGACGTTGCTGATGATCTAGTGTGAGAGGCTATAGTCACAATAATGTTGGTGCAGGTAACATTAAAAATGCTGCTGAGTAAAGGCTGGAAAATATCAGAATCGTGTTCATAATAAGACTTCAACACTGAGATACTGTTTGTGACTTCAAAGTGTTATACAAACTTGGATTGGCAATGTGGATATTCTGTAAACCAAGCCACTGAGAAATCGAACCCCAAGGTCATGGATGGGTTTAGAGCTTTTTCTTTCCTGCTGTATCGGGTGCAGGATTTGACAAACTGTTGGCAGAAAATTGGACTTCTTGAAGAGGCCTGTATTGTGTTGAGCAAGTCTGTATCTGTTTTTGATCTCTGCAATGTAAGCCATGCTATAAAATCTTTTCATGCATCAACGGCACGAAAGGGGACTAGCCCCTTGCAGCATCCTAAAAATTCTCAAATTTGGCTGCTGCACAGGGGTGTGATGAGTGAACCCAGAGGGAGGGATGGGGAGCATCATCCCACAGGGACAAGGGCAGGGTTGGGGACTGCAGCCCGACAGTTGTCTGGGGCTACGTCAGGCCAGGGCTGGCCGTGCCTGGAAAGCACACAGGTTGTTACTGGCTGTGAGAACAGAAATTAGATATGCCAGTGTCCTGGTTGCGGCTGGGATAGAGGTAGTTTTCTTCCTAGTAGCTGGTGTGGTGCTGTGTTTGGGATTTAGGATGAGAATAATGCTGACACCACACCAACGTTTTGGCTGTTGCAGAGCAGTGCTTACCAGAGCGAAGGACGTTTCAGCTGCTCGTGCTGCCCTGCCAGTGAGGAGGCTGGGGGTGCACCAGGGGCCAGGAGGGGACACAGACAGGACAGGTGACCCAGACTGGCCAGAGGGATGTCCCATACCACATAGCACCATGCTCAGCAACAACGCTGGGGGGTTGGTTGGGGGGCACTGCTTGGGGAAAGGCTGGGCATCAGTCAGCGGGTGGTGAGCAGTTGCATTGTGCATCACTTGTTCTGTATGTTGTTTTATCATTATTATTATTCCCTTCCTTTTCTGTCCTTTAAACTGTCTTTATCTCAACCCACGAGCTTTACCTTTTTTCCGATTCTCTCATTGTAGAGCAAACGGCTGTGTGGTGCTGGGCTGTCTGCTGGGTTAACGCACAGCACAGAGTTATGTAGGAACAGTGACTGTTGTCCAAGTACCAAGTTTTGCTATCAGTTTTAATTTTCATATTAATTGCCATTAGTTAAACTGATGTAATGAGCCTAAAGCGGCAGATAAAAATGACAATAAGGGTGAGTATGGATTCTGATTCCAGCTAGTAAAAGTAGCCGGCTTGTTAGTGGAGGTCTGTAAGAGATAGCTGCAAACTCAGTTCAGCTTTGTTTTCAGTCTCATCCTGTTGTGTTTTGAAACCACTGAATCTCTCACGCAAGTAATTGTTCATTTTGGCGCAAACTCTGCACTCAGACTCAAATCTCCTGTTTTCAAACCCAATTAGGAGATGGTAATTACCTGTGGGACGTGGGGATTTTGTTTGTCTGCAGGGGCAATGCAGCTATTCTGTTTGTATCCCCCCTTTCAGTTATCAATAAAACACTAGAGCAAAACAGTATTTTCCTCTCAGTGTTCTCAGGCGCTGTTATGCCAAATGACGGCAATATTATGAGATTGCATGTGTCTGGGAATAATCATGCAAGCTATTAGTAATCATGCCTCACTGTTCTTCAGCACTGCTCACCCCCAGCTTTTGTGTGTTTGACACGCAAGTAGCTATTTGATTATTCTCATCACTACCTTATGGATGGTGAAGCTGAGGTCATCCAGTAAGTCAGGGATGGAGTCAGAAGAGGAATGCGTTTCTCTTAAGTCTCAGTGCAGTGATGTACTTCTCTTAGGAGCTCAGCCTTTCTGAAAAACATGTCTATAACATATTCTCTATCCTGCTATAAAACAGCCACTCCAACTCAAGGACAAGCGGAGCAGAGGAAGCATATTGCTAAGCAGCTGTTCAGTAAAGGAGACCTGCAGAACATGGAGAACACTGATTTCTTTCGAAAGGTGCACAGAAGAGTGGATTGGGAGCCTTTTGTGATATAGACAGCACTCAGTTGCCAGCCACTCTAGTAGGTGAGAAGACGTTATTCCCAACTCGTAATATAATTTCCAATAGGGCAGAAAAGGCAGTTGGCAGCTCTTGTATCCCTGGATAAGGATTTCCTCTTCATCTTCCCCATGATAGTGGTCCTAGCTCTGGTGAAGCTGAGAGTGTCAAGGAACAGAATTGCTTCAAATATGCAGGTGTCCTTTAAAAAAAAAAAAACAAAGCTAGCAATCTGGCTACCAATCCATCTTAAAATAATTTGTTTCACATATGCTGATAAACCAGTGAGATTGTCAGAAACTGTGGCGGTCTTTGTCCTAAACAGCAAATTGAGCATAATAAGTTGGAGCTGCTGCAAATTGTCAAGGAGTTTAGAAAATTCATCACTGATAAACACGATTCGGATTCATTAGTTTCGTGCTCTTTCTTCTCCTGGACTTGCAGTGAGCTTGGACCTGCAATGAGCCTGGCCCAAAGGTAATTACTGAGACCAGGATGAATGTGAAGTGAGCAAGAAAGTCATACCACCAGCTCCTGAAACAGGCCTAAATACTTGAATGGCACTTCACTTTTGTTGCAACTGAAGTGAAAGAACGTAAGGAAAAACAAACAGCAAAATCTAGATTGCCGGAGGAGTTTGTTCAGCTGTGAGATTTCCTGTTGCTGGAAATCAGAACAGCTGTTCTTGCCTAGCTGCTGCTGTTAGTCCTGGTAAGAGTCAGATTCTGACCACAGGGATGAAACAGAATAGTTCAATATTCAGCGTGGTGGCTGAGCTGAGATTCATGATGTAGGGCTGCCCTTGCATCTGTTTTCTCAGAACTTGTCTTGCCTATTTTTACAAGCCAATATGCAAACAGCACACATGCTTTTAGTACACTAATGCTCAGAGCTGGTATCAACGGAAATTGGAACTGCAGGAGTACCATGCTGGAGAGAACTGGGATTGCTGTGGCTCCTCTCCTTCCCTTCACAGCTGAGACTGAAAAAAGCATGTAGTACAGATGATGTACAAGAGGGACAGTCATTCTTTGCCACGCACCTTCTCCCTTGTACATCAGGTCTAAGAGGAAGGGCAGTCAAATGGCACCTGTGCAGTTCAGGATAGTGCTCTACAGCTCCAGATGAGAGCTTCTTACTCCATCTCTATATTAAAGTGTCATCATAGTACAGAAAGACTGATTCTGTTTTGGTAAGCGGGACAAAGAAATGCAATGAATAGCAAGGAGTTCTAATCACAGACCTGATCTCATAATAGAGCAGCTGACAAATATACCCAGAGAAAAACCACAAGATTTGCTCCGAGGAGCCCTTAGCTGGGCCAGGCAGCCCGCCTGTTATGGAGCGTGATCAGCCCCTGCCCTGGGGGAGTTTGGAGGAGTCGAGTATTCATATGAATGGGGGCATCCCTTGGCTCAGACAGCCTCCCCAGTCCAGTAGTTGTCAGCCTGCTCTGACAATACTGCCAGGTTTAGGGCTAAGTTGTTGATGTAAATTGATGACAGTAATGAAATGGACCTCATTAAACCTACAGAGGATTTGGTCTCTTGGTCCCTTAAGACAGGACAATCATTCTGCAGGGTGTTTGTGGAAGAAGATTGTGTTCAACAGCTGGATTTATGGGGGTATCCAGGTGCCTAAACATGAAGATTTTTGTTGTTACACCTAGAAAATGCTGATGCGGACATCAGCAAAGGCCCAAGGATAGAAAATGGTGGGAGAAGAAAGAAAAAAATTCACATAAAAAAAATAAAGCAGTTTAAACGAAAATGTTTCGAAGAAACTGCTTTTCTACTTCTTGCAGTTCTCAAGTCAACGCCAGATGCTTTTTCCTTAGTCAAATGCAAGTTACTGAGCTAAACCTTGGAGTAAACGGATGAAGTATTATGGTCTGTGCCACAGAAACTCAGACTGGAAAATCTCCTTTGGACTGAAATCTACAGAATAAGAATTATGTAGCAGCATTATTGATCTAATAACAGTAAACAAAGAATAATATTAACATGTTCTTGATAAACTGCCAACTGAAAGGAAGATAAATTCAGCATGTCTTATTTGCTACTTGGACATTAGAAATAAATAACAAAAAGGGGTAATATTTTGCCTTCTGTTTATCATTTACTGAAAGATCTAACAGTGCCTTTAAGAATCAATGGCTTCCCAAAGAGTGTTGGATGAGTTTGATCCAAAGCTCAGTGAAGTCAATGGAAAGATTCTCCCTTTTTAAGAATCTCCTGTCCAATTTTCATTTTTAGTTATGGTTAAATACAAAAAGTGACAGGATAAATAGTAGAGCCAGAAATTATATGAGAGTCCTCAGTGCAGGGGTTGAACCATTACATGTATTAGTGTGGGACATCACATTCCTTGAATGGTCTCACTGAATGCCGTGGATAACAAAGGCAGGCACCTGTGCATTTTTGGGCTGGCCCCTTATGCTGAGTCGCAGCTGGCTGCTAGCTGGAGACACTTCAGAAGTAGCCTGGTCTCAGAAGAAACAATGTCTGGTTCATATGTTCAGATGTAAATGCAAAAGGGTTTTGCTTTCACCATCAAATGCCTGCTGAACTGTTCAGTACTCTGTTAGTCTGCTGCTACTTGTCTCTGGCTTTTCCCCCTTAGGGAAAATTTTGTGAAGGTTGGTTTGACTGGCAGCTGAGAAATGCCACAGTAGCGTGAGGAGCAAGTCAGACCGATGCACGTATTTCAGCAGCACCTTACCTTATTAAAAAAGTGGAGTCCTGAAAGTCTAAGGAATGCAACCAGAATGGGATTTTTGGTGTATTTAGAGCTGCTGTGCCTCTGGGGCTCTATCTACTCCTTCATCCCAAAGGTACACCTTTTGAATAGTGGGATTCCTCCTATTCTTCAGGTACATAAACCAAAAATGTCTACATGATACGGAAACATCTGAGGTTACATCTGTAGGTGTTTGCCAATAAGGTGAGTTGTCCCTGTGTCCCATCAGATGTGCAGGGAAAGGAGGGTGGCCAGCTAATAGCTAGCTGTGTACAGTACAGGTTTCAATATTTCATCTGATCATCCTCGCCCTTCATGTAGCCAATGCTTAAGAAGCAGTGTGAGTCTAGCACCAAATTTGGACCAAAGATTTTTGTGTTGTTTTCAGAAGTACTTTCAGGCCACTAACAGAAATACTGCCCATGAGTTCTTTGCGTCAACTCACAGCTGACTTTCAGCAATGTATTTCTGGCCAAGAACTTCTAAACACTTGCAGACATGAAGCAACACTGTTTACCTCTGGTAAGACTGGGATGATTTTAAAGCACTCCAAAGGATTTCGTAGGTGCCAGTTGGGAGTGTTAAAGTTACATGTTGAAGTAGGGCAGATCTGAGCATGGATCAGAGGTGGGTGCATTTGCTGTAGCTTGATGGTCTGGGATTTAGTCTAGCCTCTGTGATACGATATTTGAGAATCGTGCACCTTGTATGTCTCAATTTTTTAACTGGTAAAGTCGGAAGCAGCATTTTCAGTTAAGTGCTTTGACTTTTACAAGTGAGAAATGTTAAACAAATAGATTGAAACCACTACAGTCAAGGGAATATATCCTTTAACTTCAGGGAGATTTGGCTTATGGCCCGTATCATATTGTATTTTGCCAGCTCAATTAGGAAAAGAATAATGAATTAAAAGGTCATAGCTCTTTAAATTAAAACGTGGGTAAAAGGGCAAAATGTGTGTGTGAGGGGGTTCCTCCTTCACTGCCCTGGGCATTTACCATTAACTATCAATGGGAACTCTCCATCCAACATGTTCACTAATCTCCTTTTAATCTCATTGAGCCCTGAACATTTTCTGGAAAACATTTTTCAGAACTAATCTGCCCAGGCAGGGCGGGGGAAATGTTAAAACACACAAAAATCTGCGCAACAGGAAATAATGTTAGAAAGCTGTGAAAATCATTTATCCTTTTGAAGCATAATGGTTTTTAATTTTCTCATGCCCTGATCTCCCTGGCAACAATTTAAAAGTGCATAAGCATTCATGAATCAAAGCTGTTCGCGTCTGCATTTTTAATTATGTGTCATTGGATTGAAACTTTCCCTTTGATCTTTGCATTTAAAGGGATTTACAATTTAATGATTACAGTCCCCCTCCCCCCCAGGTCTATGCTTGTTATTGAGCAATGTCACAACGGGGTCCCTGTCGGACAGGGGGAAGACAGTTGTGTTTGGGATGCTGGAAGCATGTCTGAAACCTGCCTTATGCTCTGACTCGTGGAGAAGATCCGTGTGTGATGGGGCTTCCCGGTGGTGGTGACTCTAGGCTTTTTGCTCTAGGCAAGATGTTTGAAAACAAAGTGAGATAAAACAGAGAGCAAAAATAACCTGCTTGCCCACTAAGCAGTCCGGTGCTCTAGGCAACCGCCTCTCTCGCCCAGTGTGATGACTTTGGAGCCACATCGTGTGGGCACCGTGACAAATGGTGCTTGCTGTGAGGGTAGGCAGAAGCGGCTGATGGCTTTAAGGTGAATGGAGCAGTTTTCCTTGCCAGCAGAAATCAAGCCAACGGAAGCACCTGAACACTTTGATTCAGGCTGGGGAGAGCACAATGGTGTCATTGTGCCCGTTGCAGCCCAAGGAGGCTGCTTGCAGCGAGGCAGAAAGCAGCCCCCGTGGTTAAAGCACAGGTGGGGGTAGGGGGGTCTCAGGCTGAAGAGAGAGCTGTGCATTAGGAGATGAGGTGGTGGGTCTGGAGAGGGGTACGTGAGGAGGCCTGGGGGGTGAGAGCCGTGGTGGCTTTTCTGCGTGACTTCGGGCTGCAGAGAAACAGGGAATGAAATCCGTGAATGAGAACAAAGCATGTAGACACTACCTCTGTGAATGCTGTATACGTGGTTAAAAAGGGTGGATGACATTGGTGACGTTGCTTGGCTTTGTTTTCTCATGAGGCTCATAAATGCCCAACTACATCCTGTGCATGTAGGGCAGGTTAACCCGCTCACCACAGAAAAGACTGTCATGCTCGCCGCTGGCGTTAAAAGATGTCAACAGTTTCCCATTAGACGCTTGTATGCGTGTGACTTGATGCGATGCATGGCACAGACCAGGTACTCTCTAATGAATTGTTCTCTCAAAGCTGGTTGCTAGATATTTAATTTTCTTGCCGAATAACAGTTTAAAGGTCATGCGGATTAGTGACATGTGCAAAATGAATGCATGTTACTTTTGATGTGCCTGTGCAAAATTAAGGCCTTGCACAGACTGCTTTATATGCACAATGTTATTGTATTTTCTTGTAAAAAAAAAATCAATAAAAAAAGTATTAAACTAAAAATCCTGAGCAGAATATTTTATGTCTTATTAAGCTAGTTACAAGTTGAGCTAGGATAGCAAGGGTCCTATTAATCAATGCTTTAAGTTGACTCCATGGTGAGTTGATGAGTTGAAAAATTTGTTAAGATCCCTTTTTGTCTCTCTTTAGAGGGTCTTAATGTGGTAAATTTTGTGAAGTGAGCATACGTTTGTGCCATTAGCAGTGAGTTAACATTGCATGATTTAACATTAGAAACATCATTTACTGAGTTTATACTTAAAAAAAAAAAAAAGCTGGTGTTTTTACTGAAATGTGCTCTGATGATCCAATTTTACAATCATTTTCTCTGATGAAAAAAATCATGGTTACACTGTTGACAGCTGCTGCTAAATTGCTCCAGATGGGATTACAGTAGAGGTGGACCACTCACCCACATAGAGGCTACAGGAAAACATCCTAGCAATTTTAGCTCAGGAAATAGTCGTGCTTTTTAGAACAGAGGTACCATCTATGTTCTACACAAATGCTATAGATTAAGGATAAATATGAATAAGGCTCTGGGAATCAGTAGTGATAGCAAGCAGGTAAGAACTAAGGAGGTAGAGAACTTGTAGAAAGGAGAAAGCTTAGTGGCAGAGTCCTGCCTTTGTTTTTTTGTTTTGTATTGTTTTGGGTTTTGTCTGAAAATATTTGTAAGCTGTGGGAGAGTAACAAGAGCAGCAGTTGAGTTTTCAAAGCAGCAGCAATCTATAGAGTGTTTCTGCCTATAAGATAATTATTGCCACAGTGTAATTAGAGGGGAAAGAACAAAAGGAAGATAAATATTACTGAGGGCTTCAGTTTAATTTACAAGGAAGTCTAGGTAACCAGCTAAATACAATATACTCCTCTTAAAACATTACAAGTTGGTATTAGATTTTAGAGAACACACATCATCACTTGTAAGAGTAGAAACAATGGTTCTGAGAAATACATCCGTATCTTTTAAAATCTTTTCTTTAGATTGAATTTCATAGAATCATAGAATCATTTAGGCTGGAAAAGATCTCCAAGATCATCCAGTCCGACCTTTAACCTAGCACTGCAGGTCCACCATTAAACCATGTCACTAAGCTCTACATCTAAACATTTTTTGAAGACCTCCAGGGATGATGACTAGTTCTCTGGGCAGCCTGTTCCAATACTTCACAACCCTTTCAGTGAAGAAATTTTTCCTAATATCCAACCTAAACCTCTCCTGGCGTAACTTGAGGCCATTTCCTCTTGTCTTCTCAGCTGGCACTTGGGAGAGGAGACCGATCCCCATCTCACTACAGCCTCCTTTATGGTAATTGTATACAGCGATGAGGTCTCCTCTCAGCCTCCTTTTCTCCAGGCTAAACAACCCCAGCTCCCTCAGCCACTCCTCATAAGACTTGTTCTCCAGACCCCTCACCAGCGTCATTGCCCTTCTTTGGACACGCTCAGCATCTCCATGTCATTCTTGTAGTGAGGGGCCCAGAACTGAGCACAGTACTCGAGGTGCGGCCTCACCAGAGCCGAGTACAGGGGGACAGTCACTTCCCTAGTCCTGCTGGCCACACTATTTCTCATACAAGCCAGGGTACTGTTGGCTTTCTTGGCCACCTGAGCACACTGCTGGCTCATATTCAGCCGGCTATCGACCAGTACCCCCAGGTCGCTTTCCGCAGGGGAGCTTTCCAGTATTTCCTTTCTTTGAAAAACATTTTACTTAAATACCGCATGATTCTCCTGTTGAACTTCAATGTAATTCTGTGTCATGAAAAGGGTGCTGAAAATTTTAGCTGGGCAGTAGCTGGGGAAGGTCAGTCCATTGCAGTTCAATCCCTCTCCAAGCCCTGCCACCACTGCAGTAGCTGGTGCAGGGCTGTGATTCTGCAGCGCGGCGGCGACATCTTGGAAGTCTCCTGTCATCACATCTGTGTTCGCGTGCTCAGGCATGGGTGCCAGTGACCTTCCATACCACCGGATATCCCCCAGGGAAGTACCAGCACAGGTTTTGCCCAGTTTGAATCCAGTTGGCGTAGAGGTAAAATCCGTGATAGTTGTTCAGTCGCTTGGCATTGCCTTTGTAGTCTGAAGGATTGTACAGGTGTCTTGAAGTGTGCGAGGATGCTGCTCCAGTCTGATAGCTACAAAGAGCATCTGGAGCTTTCTTCCAAGGCATGACATAGCACAACAGCTATCAGCGCAGGAACAGTTGCAGGGTAAAGTGTGTGAACTTGTGTTTATGGCACAGTGAACGTGCGTAACTGGCAGGAAAGCTCTGATGTTTCCCATTTTCTTACCATGGCGTGAGGATGTTAGAGCCCATGCGGAGCTGCAGACAGGCCCTCTCTTGTAAAAAGGGCTGAAGTTGAGGTAAAAAGATGATGTAGGGCTGGAGTGACAACTAAGAGTGTAGCAGAAGAAGGACTTAAATGTGCAGGCTGAAAGGCTCAGCAGACATCAGATGATGAGCTTCGGGCAGCATGTGGGGCTGAATGCATTTGCATGGCTCTGCCTGCCAGGCCAGCCAGCCCGCCCCTGGCCACAGGTGTGGCGGTGGGCATTACAGCCCTGTCAAGGTGGGGTTGGCACCGCGGCTTCCTGGTGTGATTCAGCACTAATGCAAGCATTAACAAGACAACAACAATCTTACCAGGCAAAAGCGTAGCTGAGAAGAGCATCTTGCGTGCGTGCTGCAGTGCACTCTGGCACCCTCAAAATCAGCACAACTGCTCTTGAAAGCCTACCTGTACTGGAGCTTCCACAAGCTGTTGCCAGAATGTCAAATTGTTAGTAAATAAGTTTCTAACATTGTCTGCTCCAAGTTGCTTTCTCCTTTGATATCTTAGATTGACATCTCCTTTTCCAGGCTGAAGAGGTGAAGTATGCCATGAGAAAGCTCAAAGGTGACGTACTTCAGGTTTGGAGCATCCCATAAGTGTGGCTGTGCTGAACTCCTTCCTGCCAGGATTCCTCTAAAACTCTCAGGAACTCCAGGTAAGTTGTGATAAAGCAGTGGTCATTAGTGGCTCTGTAATACTTTTCTTTCCTACTTGAGCCTTCTGAGCTTCCCTATTTATGCCTTCTCTTTGTCTGTTTTTATATTTTTTCCATAATGTTATGAACTATAGGGGTCATTCAGTATCTCATTTTTCACACAGCTCCTATTAGAAAGTTCTCTGTTCTTGATAGGAATACCAAGAATGATTAAAACTGGCTAAAAACAAGTCAATTCCAATAAAAAATAACAACGAAACAATGCACATATTAAAATTAGTCATATAAATTATTCAGCAAATGATCATAAATAATAAGCACATTTGGGGAAAATACGGAATTGATGTAGTCTTTCCAAAATGAAAAAGCACTAGACTAATTGAAAAAAATTGCTCAGCTCAGGGTTGCATTTGTTTCTGTTAATGGTTGTTGTGGCTGGAATGGCAGCACATCAGAGCATCAGCCATAAACCATAAACAAGGATTGCAGGGTCCTCTGTTACACAAACGTAACGAAAAAGCCCAGTGGTGTCCCAGTGCAAGCAGAAAGTGGGATTCAGATGCAGTGAGGGATCCAGTCGTTGACTGACAGGGGAGACAACTGTACACCACCGCAAACATGGCACGTGGTGGGAGGGTAAGTGTAGCTTTCAGCTGTTGTGAAGGAAGAGTAACCTCCCCCTCTCCCTGGGTACTGTGTATCTGAGTTTATGTGGTCACGTTTTCTTCTTTGCCTAGATTTGAAGAATTTAGAACAATCATTCAGACTCCTGAATGCCAGCAGGCTAGTTTGGAGGAATAGCTTGGGTTGCCAGATGTATGGAAACCCCAGATACGTCCCCTGCACAAATGAACCCTACAAAACATGTGCAGTGAATTCAGTGCTACCAAAGACGTGCTGAACAGATTATGGCTGTGCTGTATAATGCCTACACACACATACCAGTTTGTGAAGTCCTGATCACAAATACTCCTTCTCTTTCCTTGCAAGCCCATGAAAAGAAGGAAGGCAGCGGGCTCAGCTGCTGGTGGCATTAGGCCTTGATCCCACAGTGGGTTTGGCAGGGGGGTGTTACGCTGTGCTCACAGCAGAGTGTATGCAGTCTTCTTAGGGTCCAAATTTCTGAACAAGTGCAGCAGAGAGTTAAGACCTCTGTGGAGGATGTTCAGGTCTCATCTTACCTAAGGTTTCCAGTAGTTGAAGTCAAACATCACACTCCAGCCTTGGGTGATGACTTAGATTGATGAAAGAAAATTAAAACTTTCAACTCCCTGCCCTAGAGGGAGAATATAATGATCCAGACCAATCCCACTTACCACTTCAAAATTATTGTTATCTTTTTAAAGGAAGTCAATGATTTATGAGATATTTAGTGGGCAAAAACCTCTGCAAACACTGGGCTGGCTAGGTTATAAATGATCTGTACACAACCTGGGATTTTTCTGGCAATTCATATGCTGTCTGTCCGTGACTAGTGCTTCTTTCTTCGAGTTGCAGGGCGCACAGAAATAAAAATGATTTGTTGTGCTTGGGTATAGCTTAGGCAATGGTAATTACTGCATGGTAAGGTACTCCACTTAATCAATGGGCTGATGCACAATTCATTTGAGATTTCCTCATTTGCTCCAGTATGAAGGAGAGAAAACAGAAACAGAGGTAACAAAACTGGCCACGAGGAAAAACATTCAAATTCATTACCAAAAACTCTCTGCACTACAAGCTGTACAAATGCAGAAATACGGAAAATACAGGGTGGGGGGGAGGGGGAAGAAAACAAAGAATAAATAAGGACTGTCCCTGACCTGGAAATCCTTTAATACAGACAGAACAAGGACCAGGAGGAAGACAGAGTCAAGGAGTGCAAAGAAACAATGCAACATTAAAATCACTATAGTAGGCTTACTTATTTACAAGCGGTATTGAGACACAAACTGATTCACTGTAGAACGAGCAAGAAGACAACACAATTTGGAAAGCTAAAGCACTTTCCAGGAGAAGCAGAAGGTGGGATAGTGCTTAACTTTAAGTGTGATTTGCTGGGTTTTCTTTAGTGCTTTGAGAGGCTGTATGGGTATCAGGATTGCACCATGGCCTTAAGCTTTTTAGCTACATCACGTGGAAAAGGCTTTTTCCGTTGGGGATGATGAGCCAAATTTGACAGAGGCGGAGAGCAGCACTTGGAGATACAAGGCAATTTGGCCAGAGTTAGAACTAAGTTCACCGTTACTACTCCACTTGTCTGGGTTTGGTGGTGCTTGTCCTTTGCTCATTCTTCCAGACTGCACGTTCCCAAGCACGCACCTAACTGCCGGTGTCATTGGCCATGAATTCATGACTTCGGCTCCAAGCAGCTGAGGTGCTCAGCCTGTGCCTGTCGAGTTACCAGGTTCTTGGTATTGTCCCTGATCTATTTATGTATTCTCTCCTATGGTTATAAGCAGCCCTGTTTGTAGAAACAGGTGGAGTTTGATTTCGTATTCCACATACATAGGAATGAATACAAGTCATGAAGCATATGCATTGCTTTTGGAAAAAAGGGAAGGGAGACACAGAAGGCTGCTGTATTTTTGGCTCTTCAGAAAATCAGGCTGCTGGTTAGTAAATCTGGATCTTCAAAATGAGAAGTCCTTGTGGGAGCTGTGGCTGTGCAGGAGTTTGATCAACCTCCCAGTACAACAATTCAAAGCTTTTTTATGACATGAGTCAAAGCAGTGAACCTACTCATGCACGCCTTGCGAGTGGGTCAATGCAATACACTTCTGCAAAATGCTATGTGCTTTCTAAATGGAGGACACATCAGGTTAGTCACTTAGAAGCTGTATAAAATGAAGGTGTACATTATATATCTTAACCTTGTAATACTGAATGGACAAGATTCTGCAAATGCTGAAGGAATTTTTTTCTTTTGCGGTTATCCAAGTGAAATTTAACACAATTGTAGCTGGAAGTGGTGAATACTCAGGCAACATCATGATAGTCATGTAGGAGTACTGTCAAAAGATATCATAGAGACTAGGTTGACAGGGAGAAATGCATTTTATTATGCTGGGAAAAACAAACAAATTTTTCAGGCTCCAAGATGGGCATTTCTAGCAACAGATTGGTTGGTATGTTGTACTGATGGAGTTCGAGTGTCGAATGAATTCATGCAGAAGATAGGGAAGCAATGTCCCCTCCTTTTCTTTCTCATTGTGGAATACCTCTCATTGTGGAAGTAGCCAAAATGAAATGCTGTGTGGGTCAGGACTTTGCTTTTTGGGGATCATCAGATTAAGGATATTGGGGTGTAGACTGTACCATATCTGGCAACTTGTGTGTGCTCAGTATGCAGCCGTGTTGCGTAGGAAATAACCTGATCTGCGTCGTTGTTGAATGAAAGGGCAAACTCAAGCTGACAAGGCTTTTCTGGGAGTTTGCTTCTCTGTGCAAAAACCACGACAGCATTATGCCTCATCACAGGGGTACTCAAGCTACAGAAATGTGATTGTCTCCTTGTCTGGGCATATAACTCCACACACAAATGCGTGCTCAGTACACCAACTGTGAAAATGAGAGATCCCTCTGAGGCTTTCAGGGACATGGGTACAGCATTCCAGCAATGTGCTGTGAACCAGGAGAGTTCAGCTCACGGCACCCACAGGGGAAATTGTGTGGAAATTTAGGAATTCTTCTGCCCTTCATCTTTCCCTTTGAAAATGTCTCCCTTTGAGACCTCCACACGTGTTGAAGATATCTAACCATAGGTTCTCTGACTTGTAAATATTAACCTGCATGCCATAAACACTAAACAACAGCTATCTATAACACAGCACAACATAAATAAAACTGGTCTCATAAAAACGTTCAGGTTTTAGCTCATAAGACCGTATGTTTTCTTTTCCCTGACTACCCCATTTGTGAGATCTGCTTGCAACAAGACAAGACTAGCACCTCATCAGCGATTCATTTCCTAATGAAATGGAAACTGGCATCAGGAAAGGAGAAAAAAAAAAAAACTAGGTAAAAAAGAAGGCAAGATGAATGGCTTTCTTTCTGAAAAGCATGCAGTGAAACAATGGGACTAAATGAGATACATTCCTGACAAAGATCTTTTCTGCTCTCTAAAGGCTTTTATTGCACCTAGAGTTATGTTTTATCTTTAAAAAGTGGTGTTCTTTATTTTATGTGAGCTCTGTCCCCCTCATCCCCTTTTCTGCTTGCTGAGATTTAAGTAAGCTCTTGTAGTGCTGTATCTCTGATCAGGTTTAAAGATTTGGAAAGCCCTGAGTTTGCAAGGATAAAAAAGGCCTTAGTATCTAGACACTGATAGATCTGATTCATCACCTCGGGAGGACATTACCACACAACCTGTGCCACAGATTGTCCTGATAACAAGCTCTGGATTTTTCTTGGCATGCACCTTCATTTAAAGGTCAAAGCTCTTCCTAAGAAAGAGGAATTGCTGGGTTAGGAAAAAAAAAAAAGTGTTCACATTATCTTGACAAAGCCACACTCTTCAGTGAGGCCAGGGGATTTCAGGTGAGAACAGTGGGCCTGATTCTAGCTCAATGAAAGGTGCTTTTGAGCTGTCCTGAGTGCCACAGAGGAAGCAGAGCAGGAGCATGCTGGCTCAGGAGGGCGATCCACCCTGGGCTGGGCTGAGCATCCAGCTAGAGCAGGCGGACTGTTCTCCTGCTCCTTTCCCACTTGGGAGCAAATGGCAGAACAGGGATGTGCCAGCCCCACAGTCCCTGCAAGACCCTGACCTTATGCATGAGGAGAGGAAGACACCCCGATTCAGAGGATCCCCAGATGAGCTCTGGTTTTATTTAGCAAAAATGAATGCCTCCAGCTTCAGACCAAGTGTCTTACTCTCTTATTTCTGGTTTTCTTTTATTCTTTTCATTCTTTCATAGCTAGGCAATAACCCACTGCATAAGATGTGCTAAACTTCATCTGCTCTTAATCAAGATACCTCCCTGGGTAGCAATTAAGCAGTGATGGCTGCCACTTAATGGGAATGGTAATTTTCACTTAATTGGGGTGTTTTCCAGTGCCTTAAGAGTTGTGTGGGTCTCTGTGCATTGTCTGTCTCCGGCTTTAAATGGCTCTTTAGCACTGAGACGCACAAACAGTGCTTCCCCATCACCTTGTCCTGTCTGCTCACTTGACCTTCCTGTAATGCAAGGTCAATCAATATTGACAGTTCTTCTACATATTCCAGTGGTCAGCCAATAATGTAGCGATGCCTTGCTCTCATGAGGAACTTCTGAGCCCCAGCGCACAATCGCCTGCATTTTGGCATTAAATTCACAAAGAACAGCAAAACAAAGGCTCTCTTACAAATTCATATCACTGATGGCACTGTGCAACAGAATTGAATTTTAGTATTTAGCAGCACCAGTGAAGGCCAGCAAGAGGACCCCAGCCCCAGGAGAATGGGATTTGGAGTAGATCTTATTCTTTTCTCCAGGCTGCCCTATAATCTGCTCTCTGACACCAGCCTAATCTTTTTATCACTCTGCACTGAAATTTCATGATCTGGAAAATGATTCTACTGTGAAGCGAGCTGTGTGCGAATAACTGATTTGTTTTTGGCTGTGAGTGGATCAAAAGGGAGTCAGGTTCACCATTTGACAGAATCAAAAAGCTAAAAAGCAGTTTGCCCTGTCATAATGCATTTTTAAAAAGTGCTCTAAACACTGATTTAAAAATAAATAGAAAACTGAGGAGTAATACATGGTTTGGAGCTGAAAAAAAAATAAAGGAAAAAACAGAATGTCACACGTTGACATTTTTAGAATTTTAAATTTGGATTACTGAAATGACAATATTCAAAACTCATTGCTTGCCTCAGCATTGCCTACTAGCCTGACTGATTTAATTTTGAAGAGAAGAAAACTACCAGCGAATGGAAAACAATGATCTTTTCCCGTATGTTGATTAAATGAAAAGCCTGGAAGGCACTCCCACAATGGACAAATGAGCAAGTATATTTCTTCAATTGACATAATACCTGTAATGGAAATGGTTATATGTTCTCTATGTTTGACAACACACAATATAGATTTTTAAGTGCTAGAAAGCCTACTGGAGATAATAGTTTTTGTAAGTAGATTCCATCAAGGCTCCTAGATATTTTCCATTTTAATCCTATCTGTAAAACATTGACTTTTCTAATCAATTGTGAAAGTAAATCCTCAGGATTTGCCAGATTATGTGTGAAATAGGGAGTACTTAAATATATCAGTAAATAAACAAACACATAAATCAAAAACTAGAGAGAGAGAAAACAGCATTCAGTATCCTGGCTACAATCCATGTTTATTATTTAACTTTAAAATGACAAATCAATGGCAAAATGGAATTAAGTAGCTGTGTAAGCACAGAAGTAATTTTAGCAGTGTATGAGATGCTCATGTTTTACATTATACAGAACACCGTGTGTTTACTGAGCAAAGGCAGCAAGATCAGTGAGAGCTGGAAGTGGAGCCAAGGCTGAAGGGAACAGGGATGCCATCTGAGAAGTGAGACCCTGGGGACAAGTTTCGGATGGTAACAGCATGGACAGTAATGGGAAAGTGATGCATTCGGGTTCCTCAGAGAAGAAAATGGAACTTGCTTTATGATTTGAAGGTAGAGCTGAGCAAGGAGAGGAAAGACCTTGTCTAGAGGTCAAGGCTGACACAGTCGCAACTAGTAGGGTGTTTAAGCAGGACTGTTCTGCTAGTGGATACAGTTGTAACCCTAGGACTGACCTTGATTAGCTAATGTACATGTTAGAAGGCATTACTGTTTTGTCTTGTAGTGGAAAGTGTGTGAAAGTGAGTGCTTAGGCGGAGAGCTGGAGCACAAGAAACATCTAAATCTGTTCAGATTTTGTGCTGTTCTCTTAGGAGGTGCCCCCTTTCAGAATATGTTGTAGCAGATACTTGTTTCCGCCATCACAGGTTGATTTTTGGGAGGAATTCCCAACAATGTTGTGGTTTAGCTGTATTTTACACTTCATTTAAAATCCTTTTTTTCGAGAAAAATCAATGAAACCATCTGTGTGCATATTGAGGGAAAGTGGTAGTAGGAGCAAAGCAAGGAATTATTCAAGCAGGAAAATAAACACGTTCTGTGATAGAGAAAGAGCTCATGAGGGTAGAAGGTAACAGAGATTAATTAAATCACTAGATGCTACTCCAGAACAATATTCTGTGACTAAAAGCTCAGCGTATGGTATGGTGAACTGAGAATATGTGGAAATCAAAGGCAAACATTTACCAAATTTCCCAACCTCAAATTGTACAGCTTACCACAGTGTTGTTTTCTGCGGGATAGAGTCTGATTCAACTTGAGTAATAGTAGGGAAATTCTCTTTGTATGTGAACATTTCCTATGAAACAGTCCCAAGCAGTCAACAGATGCTATTCATAATGTATAGTTTGCACATCCGTCCCAGTTGAGTTGCCTGAAGCCCAGCTCAGATTTGTTTAAACTCAGCCTCTGCTTGGAAAGGTCTGTGGGTTGTTAAGATATAACACACATTCAGAGTCTCACTGGACCTGCCTATACTAGAAAACTGAATCAAATTTCAGACACTGAAGTATACCCAGATGAAAACAAAAATATCAGGCGTGTTTTTACTTGTCTGCCCTGTGCCAGGCCAAGCCAAAATTGTCCCCTACCTGCACGTCAAAAGTGTCAAAAGTTTGCAGTACAGAAAAAATACAATTGAAAAAAAATTCTGTGGAAGCCACTGAAAGTGACAACAAATCAGGAAATCCAGATTTCATCCTGAATAGGGGAATTTCTTGGGTCTTGCAAGAGATAGCCAGTGTTTTGAATAACCCCTGGACATCAGGGGTTGGAGATCAGCATGGCAAGAGGGCTGAGGGAGTGTTGCCCTCTCCTCACCGGCTCCTCTGAGCATCACTGACCGCTGTGCTTTGGCTACCCGGTTGTTCTCCCCCACAGTATAAAACTCAAACTCTACCTGTGACTCAAATTTTGCCTTCCCCAAATCTTGCAGCCAGTAAGTCCTGCTTGTGCCAGCTCCTCTGTGAGCTGCTGTGAAGGGAGGAGCATGCCAAGGCAGGAACACGGTGCAGTTGACAGCGGTGAAGGGCACAAAGGGCACACTTATTCTAAATGATGTAGAAAGGAAAAGAGAACAATGAACTGTGTCCCTAAATCAGTGAAGAAATCTCAGAACTAAAAAACATCTCACGTCATGGGTTTTATGGCTGTTACAGAGCTCTGTTGACTTATTATTGGCGTAGACACCAGAGAATGGTTTTGTATAAGGAAGAAAGCAAGCTGGGGAGTAATTCAGGATTGACTACAAAATCAACATACAGAGGGGCCAACAGGTCACAGGACAAGTGACTGCTTACTTCTGTGTTGTTTTGTGCAGTAGTAGTATTTTATACCTTAGTAGTACCAGGAGGCTTCAGGTAAGACTAGAACCTCCTTGGGCTGTATTAAGTATGAATTTTGAGGTCTTTCTCTTCACCTTCTAGGTTTTCTTGTTTGATTACTCTGAAGTTTCATTTTTCAGCTTCTGCTCCACAGTCATGAGGACTAGTAACTGTTTTATTTCTTTGCTCACAAGACCAAATAAATACCTGGAGCTGCAGAGGAAACAGGAAATATCAAAGGCCTTCAGCGGAGCCATGAGAGCTAGGCAGTCTTGGCAGTGCTGACCTTCTTTCCTCTATGACTTTATTTCAATTTTTGTTTCAAATCTTTACTTTCTATCTTCAGCAGTCACTTTGGTTGTTGAAGCTCTTGGGGATGTAGTTCAGTAGGTTCTGACCTTGGTTCAAGGAAGCTTCGTTTTACTGATATGTAACACTTGGATGCAGAAGTAATGATGATAGTGTTATAGTTGCAGCTATTTTAGGATTTGAGAGATGCAAGGTTTGCAGGAAGATACAGTATCTTTTAGTAGCTGGTCTGATATGGTTGGAAAAGCAGTTTTAGGCACACCAGTCTTTTGTCAAACCACTTCTTTCAGCCTAATGGCTGGATAAGGAGGATGGCTCTGTCCCTGCCTGCTCTGGGACCTGGGACAAGTTGCTTCCCTCTCTTCTGGGGCTCAGTTTCCTATTGTAAGATGCAGAACACAGCTGAATGTGTTCGGGGCACTGTGCAGGAGCAGCACTTGGGTGATCTAAGGAGTATCACCTTGACAGGTCCTTGTCACAAGACCTGAAGTATCTTTTCTGTATTTCATGCACTCCTGCTCAGTGGGACACTGAGGAGGTTTAGAGGATCAGCGGTGTGATGTGCTATGCTTTTCTAATTATTTGCGCATGTTTTGATATTTTCCTGTTGTAACTGATTTCTAAGGGAGGAGCAAAAAAACAGTGGGGTTTGCACCTTCAGTCTGGCCTCTGGTTACCTAATGTCAGGGTGCGTAGAATTGTTCAATGGACGTGGTTGTACGCGTAGGTGAATCTACTGCCGCTCAGAGCAGGGGTTGAACTCACAGCACACTGAAGTCCTTCGCGCACAGTAGCTGTACAGAGCGTCTGGCTGCCCTGTTCATTAATCATCTCTGCTGAAAAACTCTTTTAATTACATTATGTTCAGAATCCATAAAATATAATTAAAATATGTAAATCTATTATATTATTTAATGAGTACACTGAGACCTGAAAGTTTAAATTAGATGTAAAACAGATACAGACCTATTGCTATTGATTACTTATATTAATAAATAATTGCAGCCTTGGACAGAGATTTTTTCCCCCGATCAGGTGACGATATCTTTTTTTTTTTCATTTGATCCATCAATTGTTACATATTTGCAGTCTTTAAAAACTATTATGGAGTAGTAATGAACAACTGTGTAACTTTTCTGTAACTAGTGTTCATTCTTCAGAGTGATTTCTTCAAGTTCTATTCCCTTCTTTTGCTCTTTCTTTGAAGGCATGGCAAAGTGCTACCAGGACGGTTGAGGTAGCACAAATAAACCCCAGCCCCTTCCCCTGAAGTGTTAGTTACAGACGTTACATCAGACACGTATTTTAGGATTAGTACCTGTTTCTAGGAGCATGGGATGCCAGTGCAGTGGAGTTAGGGCATTGAAACCTGATGATGTAGAAATTTTGAAAGTTAGCTGAGATTTAGTCTTTTACACTGGGGGAGGAAGATTTAGAAATATGGGTTGTTGGCCATGCACTGGGAAACAGAGACTTCTTTACTATGTTCGTATAGCTCGCTGGGTCTTATGAAACAGCTGTCATGGTGTAGAGCCATGCAGAAAGTAAAATTTTGTTTAGGATATTGTCTTATTGCTGGCTGCTTTTCCGTCTATCTCAATACATTTTTCATTGAATGTACATTGTATTTGTTTGATGGTGAGGCCTCTTGTAGCAGAGTTTGGAAAAATAAGGGTGCTTCTTTCCTACAGAGGCTGCTCACTGGGCCCTGTGGGGTGGGCGGCTGAGGGAGGAGGGAAGAACTCGTACATCCTCCTGCCTGCCCAGCCACAGCCCCCTGTCTCCGCAAAGCTGCTGACAGGAAAATCCAAAGGATATTGCACAACAGATTATAAGGATTTGAAACCAGAGCAAATGTCAGGCTGCTTGACAGCAAAATATAGCCCTTTAGCACAGCCACCTGTATTACCTTCCATTTTCTTGATTTGGCAAGATCACAGGCTTCAACCTCATTTAATACCCTTTCTCTGCATTTCCTTCCTGTAGGGCAGACATACATCTCCTCTCCCTTCACTTGTGCTGCATGGCTCAGCAGCCACATGCCAAAACTTCCAAGGGAAATATTCAGGAGATGAGAACTCATCAGCAGCAAAGCACCAATTTCATGTCAGGCAGTGTGTCAGTAATATGAGATAAAACAGCCCTTTAACCTATTTAAAACCCTGATACCTACTAGGCATTCAGATCAGCACTTCAGGCATGTTTTGTATTTTCGGACACCAAGGTCATATTCTTAAAGATATGCCATTTAAATGGCATACAAAAATATGCAGGCGGGGGTGCAAAGAGGTAATTGTGCGTATGAAATATGCAGTTGCAAACACCCACAGGGTAATTGTGTGCTCACAAGCATTCAGGTGCACCTGCAGTTTCCTCGTTTCCTTTTGGAATGACTTGTCTGTGCCCAGGCGTGCGTGTTTAGCACGTTTCATCTCTGCACTTGAAACTGTGGCCCAAAGCACCATGTTGCTGTTTAGCACAGATTTAAGCTTCTGATTTCAAAGCTGCTTTAATTAGTAACTTGCAGTTAGTGTACTTTACCAATTCTTAGCCCGCTGGGATATTACCAGACTTTATTGTTTCTTTCTGTCTTTGTGGAACTTCTGTAAATCTTTTCTTTGATAGCAGCTAGGGTTTCAAAGCTGCCCACGGTTGAGCCAGAGGAGACTAATAATGATCTAATTAATGAAAGATGTTTTTCTCTGCATTGCTGTGTTTTATCTCTTCCCCAAAGACTTGTTGGTGCAACCAAACCCCAGGCACCAGCTAGATCTTTTTTTTTCTCATATATTTGAGAAATACACAGATATATCTGTATATATCCCATGTTGTTCTCACTTGAGTGTGTAAATCTTGAAAAATCTTCCCAAGTGTAACTTGGATTTAGGAAGTAGCTTTGTTATTCCCAGCAGGTTTTTCTTCCAGCTAAGATTTGTTTCTCTAGCTCAAACCACAAAGCCACTTTAACTCTCCCTAAAAGACTTCAGTCTGTGTAAGCTGCAGTGTAGGACATACTTATTATCCCCCAGTGGGTATTCATTGCCCCTCTCCTCCTGCTTTTTCAATTTCACTTTCTTTTTATTAATTAATGAGCTCCCTTAATTATTTATAGAAGCCTTAAAATGCATCAAGGTTTGATTCCACAGTCTCTTCCTTGTCACATTGCACTGTTTTGCCACAGGAAGGACACAAATTCCTGCCCAAAGGCACAAAGAGTGTTAGCAGCTTTAATTGGGTGTGCAGTAACACATCATTATGTGCTGGATGCAAAGCAAGTGAGTTCCTGCTGGGCACTTTAGATCAGTGAGTCTGACTTTACAGCTCTTCAGGGCCAAATAGCACTGGGCAGGCCTTGGCCATCCTGTTGCTTTAGGCAGGTGCATGCAGGACAAGCTCAGGATTACAGGTCTGTTCCCTCATCTGCCCAGAAAGCCTGTGTCATGCTGAATGAAGTAGCTGCATGAGAAGCATAACAGCAGCATCATTTTTCTCCTTTTTTTACTCCTACTTGATCCCTTTCTAGGTTTCTCATTTCTTCATCACAGGGTCAACAGTGGGACTGTTTTTTTAACTATTCCTTTTGCAGACCTGTTTTACATATACCTTGGAACCCAACCCTTCAGTCTAGCTTTACTGTCGCCAAACCTTTCCCTTTCCAGTCCTGGCTCAGAGCTACCAAATTAGTCCTCACAGATACCTGAAGTGACAAGTTTGATCCCATCCAGCTGTGGAGATGGATAGTGTGGGAGGAGGCACAAGGAGCATGAAGGAAGCAGAAGAGAAGAGAGCACTTCAGTGGCAAAAGTTCAAGCTGGCAGGCAAGCTGTGTCTCTTTGTGGTGCTTTATGACCTTGAGACACTGTCTCAATAAATCATGCCAAGTAATTAAAAATGTAGTTTAGAACTTAACTAGCACGTGAGGGCACTGGATGTACACTGGTGATGTCTTTCTGTTTTCCTTCCCTGTCCCCCCATGATGCTGCGCTCTAGTGGAGTGAAACCACCTACTGAATGCAAAAACTCAAACAATTAATGGCTTGCTGCCGGCCACTTAAATAGAAAGAAGTTGATCTAGCCCAGCTAGCTATCTGCAGGTGCCCTGGAGCCTCCTGCTGTACGTTGAATGGCCTCCTCTGACACTGCAAGCAAAACCACAAATTCTCCTGCAGCATAAATATTGCTTTGCTGGTTTAAATAGAAAGCAGATGTGTCTCGTTTACTTGTGACCCAGAACACTAAGACTAGTAGCGAGGCAAGAAAATGGTGGCAAGATATGGGGAAAAATCTAGGAAAAAATTAGGAAAAAATAAAGGCAATGGTAGAACTCAGACAGAACTGGCCGGATCAGGGACATCATTTACCTGTTTGACAGATCTTTAGAAAATAGATTTTCTTTGGTGGTAATAGGCAAAGAATTACCAGTTTTCAGATACCATCTGTCCCCATCCTCTGGGCCAGCATAGGGTGCGATACAGCTGAGTTGTCCCGTCAGTATGTGGAGTCCCAGCTGCCGTATTGGTCTTTTTATCAGTGTTATGGTAGTGAGATCAGGGTGTGAAAATCAGGAAAGAGGACTTGCTGCCCCCAGGAGAGGCATTCTCAGTAAGACGGGTGGAAGGTAGAGGAGAAAGTAAGAGCTGCTTCATTTGACACCGAGGTGCAAACAGATTAGAGACTGATTTAGGTTGGGGCAGAGCTGGACCATACCTGTGTTTCTGGCAGGTTCAGTCCACACCATCCTTCTAGCACAAAAGACAAACAAATCCAGAAACTGAACAATCCAGGTGTTGGATCTCTGACCTGGACTCGAGCTGTGTGGGACATGATCAGTTGGTTAGTGTCAGTCTGCCTGCTCCCTGGGGAAGGCCGACACAGAGCAGTCACAGGCAGACACCACATCTGCGGGAGTAGGCCAAGGACCAAAATAGCATTTGGCAGTGCCTAGTTGTCAGGATGTGGCCTTCTGTCGTGTGAGAGGAGCAGTGAAATAAAATAAACTAAGCTGTGCTCCTCAGTGGGGCACTTTCTGATGGATGAAGGTGCTTTCTGTATTTCTCCTGCACTTGTTTGGAAGGGAAAGAGTACAGAACATAGTATCTCTGTCTCTCGCAGTTCAGTTACTTTGGCAGAAGGTCTGACTGGTTTTCTTTTACAAATGAACCAAGTCAGGGAGGATATTCTCACCTGTCTCTAAACTGTGCTGGAACCTCTCGCCGCCAGCTGTTTCTGTATTGTTACTCACTGCTGCCATTTTGGGGGCTGCAGCAAAGCTTATTTCTGCTGGTCACCACCCTGCTGGCAGTTAATCGCCCGAGCACAAAAACAGTCACAAAACAAAAAACCCAAAGAGCTAATTAATTTTTAATTTGTGTCATTTAAAAATCCACTGCATCTTCTTGCAGTTGAATTCTCAAGTGTGTCAATTCCTCAGGTAGGGGGGCAGCCTTTCCAGTTTTGGGTGGAAAACAGAGCAGTCTTACCAAACCAGTGCCATGCTGGGTAGAACCTAGTGCAACCCATCTGGATCACATTAAGTTTTTCTTAGTTCTTTTTTTCCTTTTTTTTTTTTTTTGGCAAGAGCTTTGGTACTTCATTTATTAAAACATAAACTTGACTCCATGCTGCTGTAATTGCCCAGCTTGACAATAATAAATCTTAGATGTAGGTTTGCTGTTTGTGTGCTTGAAGTAATAATGTATGTTCATTCACACAAAACTTTAGAGCCATAGTTTGTTTTTACAGCTACGTATATGGATGTCAGTGCAACAAACTGAGGAATTGTGGTGTTCCCCTCTGGTGCCTGTTCCAGTGGGAGAAAACAGCCCACGCCACCCACCAGTGAACGAGGTTGCCTTTGTAGTTGCTGGGCTGCACTACCAGAGTCAGCTGGAGGCAGGAGGCTTTATATGAAACCTCAAGGGAAGGCTGTGGTACGGTTTTCTTTGTGCCATTCTGTGACCATAAATTTCATGAGCATTTATAGTTTGAGCTGATATTTCTCATGTCTGGTTGATGATCAACGAGTTGTTAGTTTGGAAAGTTAGAGCAGAATCTATTCAGATTATGTTGCAAGTAAATAATTGCCTGCACAGTTCGAAGCAAAATGGGGCCCTTATTTTGGATGGGAACTGGACCAGTAAAGTACACTAGAATATTAATATAACTTACTTTTCTAGCTTCATGCAAGTATGACAATTAGACTGTGGCTATATTACTTTTTTTGGCTGCATCTGAGTGTCGTCGTCTGCACTGCACAGCCTGAGGTGTTATGTCAATAATTCCTGTAGTACTGGACTCAAATTCAGGCCTTGTTCCCGCTGCTGGGCCCAGGTTTCCCTGCCAGCTGACACAGCTTGCCTGGCTCTGGGGATACATAGGCAACAGGGAGCCTGGAGCTACCATGCTCATATAGACATCCCTATAGTGCCTGGCTGTGACACACACAGGGAAAATACAGAAACAGATCTCAGTGAAGCTTACTGCTTAGCCTCGCTTGGGGAAAAGAAAAGAATTGCCTTTGCTGTGCCACTAAGAACAAGAAAAAATTGCTCCGGGGGGGACAGAGCTACCTTCTAAATTTGAATCTTCCTATTTCATTTTGCCAGTTCTACTGGTTCTGGGACCATATTATCTACAGGGTCTCAAACGGAGGATAGGGGAGCCCCAGTGGCAGCAGACACAGCTACAGGAGCACTGGGGACACACTGAAACCATTCCTCTCTGCTCACATGACCAAAGGAGCTATTGACCTGTTGCTTGGATTTCTTTCTGGTTATTACAAAGATATAATAACCACACTGAAGATGATGGACATCCCAAACTGAGGCTCCGTTCACAAGTTCCTGGCAATTCTCAGTGGCACAGCAGGACTGCTAGTCCACCATCATGCCTGCTAACCAGCAGCAAACCCCTGACTGTCTGCTACGGCTGGGTGAGATCATTAGGGATGCACTTCAAGTGTTCATAAGCACAGAGCTGCCGCTGTGGGGAAGCCTTGAGCCTGAGAGCTGCAAATCTGTTACTGTATGTGCCTGATGGCTGTCTCACCCTCTCTCTTACCGCTGTGTTCATAATGCTAGATGTGAAAAATTAGCAGGACTCCCTTCATGCAAACAGTGGGAGGAAGTCTGCCCCTCCTGATTTATGCAATATGAGGAGCAAAGGCAGAATGTCATCTTATCAACAGGACAGGGTTTTCTTGCGCTTTCCTGCCTGATTCAGTGCATTTCACTGGTGTCACAGATTTATATCAGAGAGGGTTTGATCTGTTTGGGTTTGCATTGTAGGTCAGATGAGTCCTCCAGTCATACTTCCAAGGTGAAATACCGAGTCACATATCTCTGGAGTTCATTGATCCTACCTTCCTTGGATAATTTTTTACATAGTGCAGATTCAGGCCAGTGAAGTCCTAGGGATGGTAGGTGCTCCAGACAGATCAGTATTTGTCTCTTTACTGCCAAAATCCTGGCCAAATGCGTGCTGGACTCAGTGTATGGCAAGGGAGTTGCTGGCTGTTCCCCAGCCCTGCCTGGAGGTGGCCACCCCTGGAGCAGCACTTTACAGCTGATGGCTTTTGTCCAGGAAGACAGGATGTTCATTTAAAGAGGAGTGACCATGATAACACTTCAAAGTCAAGTAAATCTTTTCAGCGGGGAGCAGGAATATGACACTGACAGCATCAATGTGAGGCTCCCACAGCAACCACAGCAATATGTCTCAAAATCTGTGCAGCTGAAAGGAGGAGTTGCCCAAACCCACCCTCTCCAGCGCATGTTTTCCTCTCTTCCAACTGCAGACCCCAAAGATGATAGTAACATTTCCTGCAGATCTTTATTTAGATCTTCAAGTCAAATTGAAAAAAGAAACAGACAAGCAAAAACCACAAAAACCTGTGCTTCACTGAGCCAAGGGAGAAAGAAAAATACAAGATACTCAGAAATATTAAATGCAAGTATTGGCTTGCCCCCTCCTCTCCAACTTCGGTTATTACTGAAAAATCAAGGAAGTTTGAAATGCACTTTGCACACAGACTCAGCATAAGTAATGATACTTTGCATTTCATCAACCTTATTTTCCCCATGGATTCACTGTCATCTCTCGTTTAGGCACCACAGGGATGATCAGCTTCAGAAAGAAGTTGAGATGAAAGGCGCCAAAATATAAGTGGGTAAAAAAACTCCTGGCAGTCAAGAGCAATCCAGAAAACTTTCCGCTCCACAGGTGCATGAGCACTGGAGGATTGAGTCTGTCTCTTTTTTAAAGGAAAACTTTTTTGTATCAGTAGCATAAACATTTTATGAAGTTACATTTTGCTTGAAAAGTGTTTACCAACAATACTTGGTGTCTGTGACATTAGATGCAGTGCTTTTGTGATCACTGTGAAACTAGGAATTCCTGCACACCGAAGGTGGGGGGCGGGGGGGGGATGCAGGCTATATATTAATCATTTATTATTTAATTTCTATTTCAAAGTGTATTTAATGCTATAAAATAATTGCAGCTGTTATTTACAAAGAAAGAAAAAAGGTAAAGAGAATGACATTCAGATTAAAAGAGATGCAGTAAAACAGAAGGATATTTCCATGGCTGTGGTGTCTCAGGTAGGATTCAAATCCAGGTTCACCTTCTCTGTTCCTGTTTGACCTTATGCAACTCCATTTCTTTGTGCTCTGTTTTCCCAGGTGCTAAACAGAGGTTGAAATATATCTTTCTCTCAGGCATTGCCTGTAGTGACTGACTGGACACTGAACTCTTCTGAATAGTGTGTTCTACCCGGTCATGCACTCCGTAAGTCCTGCCTGATGGAAGAAGAGGAGGAAAGGGCAGACCTAGGTGTAGGTCAAGAGCACAGGTGGGAGTAGAGAGGCAAGTGTAACCTGAAAACCACATCGGTGACTTTAGATGGAGACTCACAAGCCTGAATAAGACCAGCACCTGCTGACCAGAGAAGGCAGTGGCTGTGATCTGTGGATGTGCCATGTGCAGAACAAAGATAACTCAAGGGGTAGCTGAGGACGGAACTGGCCCACATGTGGAGCACAGGGAAGCCTTGACTTTGAATGGGGCTTACAAGAGAAAATACAAAGACTAATAATACTAGACAAGTGATTCAAATACATTGACAGCAACAAAAAAGGGATAAGGCAAGATCAATTCATATCTTTTCAATACAGTCTGGTACATGTAGATGTGCACAGAATAATTTTGGGAAAGGTGAAGCAGTTTTCCAACAGCTAAATATCTCCACTTTTATTTGTTACATATGCAGTGATCTTCCAGAAGGGGATTCATTCAAGACATCAGAGTAATATAGCAGAACTTATCCACACGTGGTGCAGTAAAAGGTCACTATACTGTATCCCCCAGGGGAGATTTGTATACCTCAGCAGATGTGCATTTTTCCTGTTATTTGACTGTGTGTTTATTCTTTGGGAGAATGTTGCGCTGTAGGTCAATACTAGGTGCCTTTGGAAATTTCTAGGTGCAGAGAATTACTCTGGCTGCCACTAGCAGGTTTTTTTACAGTATGGCTTCCTTCTGTATTGAAATGGCTTAGGAGCAGCTTTCAGACACCATCATGCATAATGCTTTCAAATATATCATCCGGGCTGTGTTTTGTGTCCTCTTTTATAGCTATAGATGGTGCTTAGTCAGGCAATTTGCACAAGGTCATGAAGTTAAGTGGCTAAGTGAACATCTTCAGACCAGCATCCTTATTGGTTCCCAGCCCCGCTTTAAACACAGGTGGTCAAAAAAGGTCAGGTTTTCCCGGTGGCATCCAGCAGATCAGCGGTTGGCTCCTGTCCCTTCCCACACGCTTTCCGCGGTGGCAAAGAGGTGCTCTGGAGTCTTTGCCTCCTGTATGGCCTCAGCCTCCAGAGGTGCTGAGCTGCCCCAGTCGTGGCCAAAGCCAAACAAAAACCCTTGCTTCTCTGCAGCACTGCAAATCAGGCTCTTAAGATCTCAAAAACCACTTCTGAAGCATTCTCTGTAGGGTTGCCTGTTTAAATATTTAATTTAGGGACTAGCTAAGAATAATTTAGCAACTGATTAAGAGAGATGCCAGTTCTGCTGTTACAGGATTGATAATCCGTAGTGTACACGTTATTGCTGTAGTAGCAGTGTTGTGTTGTGGGTACGAAGTAGCAGCATCGTTTCTACGCAGCTTGGGCTGTCACCTTGATTTTGTCAGCCTAATGATAAAAGTAAATACTGTTTTAAGGACCTTGCTGGTGAGTGTCTTTCTGTCAGAATGAAAATGCCTTATGCTAAATATGTTCCAGGGAAGTACAAGCTGTAGCCCTGATGGAGACTAACTCTGAGATAGACAGGAAGTTATCAAGAAGAGAGCATCAGATTAATTTTTTAGCCACTAAAAATAATTGCTGTCATGCTGTTCGCATGGAGGAGCCAGTTCCATTTCTGAAGCGCTGGGGAAATTATGAGACATGCTGGTTACTGCTACTGTAGCATAAAACAACACTGGGCTTCCTTTTTGCAACAGGTTCCACTGTGTGTGATCAAGGTGTGCTACAGCCAGTCTGCGCTCAGTCTGTGAACTTTATTTCCTGACCCTGACATGACTCAGAGTTACAGAAGCAAGTACCTTTGGCACCAAACGTGGCCAGTATCCATCAACTGCAGTGGTTTTGTTCTGTGCCTTTTCACAAACATCGTTTTGATTATGATAGTGCTATTTACAAAGTTATTCTTTGCCGACATGACTTTCTTCCCCTGTATCAGGCAATATCTTTGCCCTCAAAGGCTGTGAGGTCTGATCTTTTATATTTTAGAAGCTCTCATTCTTTCTCATCTACTGTCTGAACAACAACTGAAATCACTGATTTCAAATCTCATTCTGCTACTTGTGCCTATTACGTTACTACTACTACTAATGCCCGACCCTTGCAGAGTGCAAGATCTTTAAATCTGACATCAGTTTTGGTATCTTTATCGGCATTTTGTAATGGGTAAACTGAGGTATAAAGAAGAAACTTGGTTAAGGTGTTAATGGACATCTGTGATATAGACAACTTTTTAAAGAGGTGAAATGTCTGGGTGTCTTTCTGACCAGCCCTCCAGTCAGTACCAGTTATGGAGATTCTGGGCTTAATGGGGCAGGAAGCGCAGATGCAAATATATACCAGATACAATCAGATCCATGTTATTTCTACAGATTAAAATAATAAAGGAAAATACTGGGAAAATAGTTAATCGGCCCAAAATTACTACAGTGTAGTCATCTTGAACTAACTGTTCAAATTCCCTTTGAAGTCCACAGAGAAAAACAAATGCTTTCAAGGCATGATTCCTCTTCTACAGTGGCCACCAAAAAAACCAGCAGATCAGCTGTGCCGCTCAGGGCGTGCATATACTTCTGCTTTTTCACCCTGAAACTAGGGTGAGCTGTAGACATGCACATGGGAGGGGTTGTTAGAAAAGGAGAGAGCCTCCTTCTCCCCAGGTCTGAGGGGAGGATCAGTATTTTCCATAGGCACAGGTGATGTGGAGCTGGAAGAAGGATTCACTGCAGCTCTCTCCCTTCCTTTGTCCCTGTAATCTTCAAATATACAGCAGCACACAATTATCAGAACCCAAACAGCCTGGGAAAAAACACAGAGCTAGATCCTTTTCATTTAGCCAAGTACATGATTTGAAAACAAACAAATGCTTTCTTTAAAACAAATCCAGTATAGCAATTTATTTGCAAAGTTCCTGAAGTGCAGCAGAAGCCACATAAAAGCTTTGAGGCTGTGGACTGAATCAAGGGTATGTTGTAATTAGCAGATGTGAATAGATAAGCCACAGAGAGAATATAAGGGAAGGGGAAAATATGTACCCGTGGTTGGGAAGTTGTCGCATGTTTATATCCAGGATTTTTCACTGACTTCTCCTCTTCCAAATGTAACAGTGATTGAGCACGTTAGTGACGGTTGTGTTGCATTTATTGATTATTGCATTAGTCAAACACAGAACAACATTGAATTCCTTTGAGCAGTGGCCCCTTGCTCAGAGACACAGAAGCAGTGCAGATGATAGAGCAGAGCCTGCAGAGTAGCTCTGCGGTGGTGTGGGTATGTTCACAGGAATGTTTGCACCAGAATCAAAGTGCCACTGTTTATACGTTTCTTGTTGTTGTTTGTAGAGACATTGTTATTAATTATCATTTCAGGAATATCAGATGGGCTGCGGCACAGACCAGGCCTCCACAGCATTAGGAGTTGCGCGAACACACAAGAAAAGGTTCTACCAGTTGTTCTGAGGTTGCAGTTTGCACTGTGGTGTGGTTAATAACATACTTGGAGTGACAAGCTCTTTAACCACATGAAAAGCATTTCCTGTCACTGGGAAGCTCTAGTTCTGTGGAAAATCCTTGTCCAAAGCAGCTTAAAAGACAGTGTGTATGGCTTTGGAAAAATCAAGCCTAAGGCCATCATTTTGAAGTGGTGTAAACCAATACATCAGTGATCTTTCATGTCAGCTGCAATTTTGGCCCTGAATGTTTAACCTTGGAAACCTAGTGACTGAATACCATCAGTGAAGAAGTTTTCATCATGAGGAGTGTGTAAAACATTAGCAACTCTGTTGCTAATTTCTGCCGAGACTCCTCTCTGTGCTTGGAGGTATTTGACATCTTCTTTGGATAGGCATCAATTTTTGTTATTATTCCAGGCATGCACCTGGGTCAGCTAACAGTCTGGCTGCTAATGGACTGAGCAGATGACCAGGAACTATTCACTTGCCCAGATAAAACCTGTCTTCCTTTTCAGGAAAATTCTACCATGGAGGTGGTTAGATTTATTAGTGGAAGATTCATTAGTCTCAGATTGCTGTCATGTCGTTAGAGGAGAGTGAAGGGTTTGTGAAGATGAATTCAGGTGCTGTTTTGTTTTATCTGATAGAGTCTGCCGTTGCAATCAGGGAATGAGATTCTCTCCCTTTCCTCCAAAGTTTATTTATGGATCTGAGAGACGAGAACAGAGTCTGGTGCAGGAAGCACGATGCAGTCTGAGAGCACCTCGGGTAAGACCAGATGTCAGAGGGTGCTTGCTTTCTGGTTTGGTTATTTCTCTCCCACTTGGTGCTGCACACATTTTAACTCAGTTGTAACAATCACACATCTTCAGAAAGGCGTTTGTCATAACCTGGAAATAAGTCCCATCAAGAGAAAAGCAAACAGAGGGAAACTCCTTTCCTGAATTCACTCATCATCATAAACACTTCACATGTCCCTGGACTCTCAGAGCTCTTTAACAATATAAATCTGATGGGAATCTTCTGCTTGTGGCTGATGTGGGGATGTTTCTGCCATGGACCTGAGCAGCTGCTCACTGATGGCAGCCTTTTGCTGCAGTATTTCTCCATAGAAAAAGAAGTGAGGATGAATCTGTGGCTCTAAGTAAGTAAGGAACATGAAGAGATGCTGTTAATCACAGTGGATTAGATCCATGCCATGTTAGCGTGCATTTGCCATGATGCATCTATACTGATAAGCTAAAACTACTGGGGTGGAAGAGGGTCTTGCATATATGTGCTAGATATCGTTCATATTTCAAGGGAAATGTAGGCATTTGAATCTATGAGCATGGCACTTGGTTCACTACTAGTCCAGATATTTTGTAGTTTGCAGAGGCCAATTGATTGAATGAGAAAGGAGATGCATCAAGAAATGGTACTGAGTATAAATAAAAGTCCCTGCTTTTTAGGTGTCTGCTTGGTTTCATTTTTAAGAAGGAATAAGTACAAGCGAGAGAATTTATATTAAAATTTATATTTAAGATTATTAAAGCCTACTTCCCAGACTGCAGATATTAATATCTAGACCATGGTACCAGATAATCTCCCGGAAGGGAATGGTGTTTGAACCATGAAATGTCAATGTTCACTTGTAGGAAGAATGAACTTAGGGCTTTGCAGATCTGTGTTGGAAAGTTTAAGTTCTTACTTCTGAATAAATATAAAATATTAATTATTGAAGGATATTTTTGAGGTATATAGTCTAACAGTGGATGGCTGTAAGGCAGCTGCCCCAGTGCCTTCAGAGGAAACACAATTATAAGGGAATTGTAGTGGGTAAAAAAAATATATATCTAATACATTTTGAAATAAAAATAAATCCTTGGAAATTAGTTATGGCTGTCAATACTCTGAGAAAATCTCTAACCAAATTAATGCCATGATAAGTATATTTGTTGTGGGTTTAGTGGATTTTACTAGGGAGGCATGCCTAAGAATTTGTAAACACTATTTATTATATCTGATGGAGGGGAAAATTTAACCATATGGTGGTAAAGCATGGAGTGCACATGCTCTGGCTTGCACAGTATTCACTATCAAAGTTACTACTCTTACAAAACACACTCACCTCCAAGCCAGACCTTGGGGAGAAAGTCATTCCTCTCACAGATAGCTTATAAAGTTAGAAAGCATGTCAATAACTGAGGTTGAAAAGGGGCTGATGAGAGGCGTGAGAGCAGGTGGTGGGCAGCCCTGGCTCGGCGGTCCTCACTTAGCACGGGGTGTCTGGCGTGGGCCATACGCAAAGCATGGTGAAGGTACACCGAGTATTAGCTTTGTCCTGATGGCTGCCGTAGCACCTCCCAGTGTGCCATCTCACTGGTGTTGCTGGTCAGCCCTGAAGAAGGAGCGGATAAGCTGAACAAGCTCCACCTCCCCTCCAGAGCCTGTCAGGAGGATTCCTTGGTTTCAGCCAGTCCAGCAAGAAAGTGCTCATGCTCGCATATCAAACCTTTCAGGCTACCTTTTCAAGAACAGCAGCTTCTAAATTTTTTTCAGCTACTTTTCACCTCTCCCATCAGCCTGTCCAGGCATTTTCTCTCTTGTACATTTGCAAAACCCTGCAGTACTTTACCATGTGTGCCATGGACTTGTGTAGCACTGAGTGTGTGGGGCTCTTCTCTGGGTTTAATGTGAAAAAAGGGAGAAAGAATGCAGTGGAAAGGCTTCCTGAAGACACCTATGTGAATACACACACGTCTACTGCTTAGCGCTTCTGTTTCCACCAGTATTCAGCTGCTGGTTCACTCCTTTCTAATGTTTTATTTAACCTCTACTTAACCTTCCTCTTTAACCATCTGTTTGTTTACTGACTCCTAGCTTCTCACCCTCAGTATTCCCTTCAGCAATCACTGCTCTTTATTAAACCTTTCTTGTTCTGGTGAAGGAATGGTGCCATTCCTTCCCAAAAGCAACGAGCAGTTGCTCAGCTGAGCAGGATTTGGTATTGTATAAAGACAGGTTTCTAGAGCTACCGGTGTGATTCCCAAGACCCATGTCCATCGAGTTTCCAGTCTGTTATTAGCCATGGAGCCCTTTTGAAACACAGGGGAACATATATAGACACACTTGAATTTTATTAGCTGAGTTACTTGAGGAAGCTTGCAGCAATATACCTGAATTTTTACTGGATGGATACATGGAGGAATTTACAGCATTTCTAACGATTGATATTGTAAACTTCCTTTAGCAGTTAATATACCACAGAATCAAGGTCCTAGTTCTTGTACGTACATCTTTAGAGAATGCCTTGGTCACCTGGATCTGTGAGCAGTGACTACATTGGAATCAGGCTGCCAAGTCTTTTTTTTAATATTTATGTTTTCTCCTGAGTTTTCTGTGCCTGTAGCTAAGTGACAGAGCAAGAATATGTTGTTTCTAATTGCACTCTGTAGTTCTGAATTCAAAGTTTAAGTGGTGAAGGTAAAAGAGAGAAAAACTGAAATGGAAAGGAGCATGGCTTTGCCTAAGGCAGGCTGCTGAAGATTGGGAAGAGCTAGGCACTACATAAGAGAGAATAAAAATTGCAGGTATGAGAAAATTGGCCAATGAAGAGGTCTTGAATTCCAGTTCTAAAAGAAAGGAAAGAGCTTTCATTCTTTCCCACTTCCAGCGTGCTACCCTGCAGACGAACTCTGTGTATTATGGTATATTATCAAGTTTGAACAGTAATTCTACATGATTGTTCCTTAAGAATTGCTATTGATGCTTTTAGTTAACTCACCTTTTCATAGCGCTCCTGCTATGTAGTGCGTGGCTGTGAGGAGAATACTGAATCAGTCTCTGGACGGCTACTGATTTGTAAACTGTCCCTGTGAGTCTGAAGAGATGACCTTTCCTTGAAATACTTTGTAGCAACCCAAGAAATATATTAAAAGTTATAATACAATTCCTAAAAAGAGGAAGATGATGTAAAAATCTCAGAGGAGGTTGTTTTTCACAGTGGAGCAAAGCTTTTGGGATTTTTCTGACTGTTCTTAGGACGCTGCAGCAGGCACTAATGTAGAATGAGAATGGAGGCATCCTTGTTGCTGTGGGCGGGATGAATGGGCTCAAAATCATTGCTGACGTTGGAAGGAGAACGTCTGGTTGTCTACTGGAAATGGGACTTTGGTTATAAGGAATAGTATTTGTTCCCACCAGCAGGTCACACCCAACCATCACTTCAGGAACGACTACACTGGTCAAGCGAGTTTCTGCATTTTTGGGATTTTTTGGAGCTTACACCTTTAACATGAAAATGCCCAAGCACAGTCTGACCGTATAAAACATAATTATATCCTTTTCAAATTCAGATTGGGTAAGTATGAAGTGCTTAATCTCATACTTTCTTCATTAATTGCAAATTTAATTTATAAACAGCTGCATGAGTTAGAAATTCTATCTCCTGTGATGAATACAGTCCAATTAAGGTTATAAGTAGAAATAATTTATGTAATGTGTCAAAAGCAAAAATAGATTTACATAGAGCTATATTGATTGAAATGCAATCTCATCAATCTGGAGGATGTTCTGGACAGTATTCAAGGAACTTGGAGATGAAAAAGATGGGAAAACAACACAATAAATGGAACATCTTCATTTGTAAGGCAACTAAACCGTATCAGTGAATCCCAGCTGCTATAATAATTCCCTCCCTTCTCACACAGCTCCGCAGTACTGACAAATCTAAATATGAAGAAGAAAAATGTCTCTAGAAGGCTGTTATTTTGCTGCCTGAATTGTGTCAAGGAAGTGTAAATATAATCACACTTTATCCTCCAATCTGAAATGGATTTCAGTGGCACAGATCACAATGTAGCTTGCCTTGATTGATAATAACTCCCTTGTTACCGTCAGTAATGCAGTGAGGTGGGGAGGAAGGAGAAAGCAGTTCAGTTCATGCCAGAATTGCTAGGCAATTCACTCAAAATCCTGTACCTTTATTTGGGCCAGGAAGGGAGGGTAAACCCCTTCCTGGGGGCTTTGCTGGGAGAAACAGACCGTCCAAAGGAAATCCTTTCTGCAATTACTTGGATCCATAGGCCCAAGTAATATCATTTGACAAACACTGCCACATTATCTCTTTGAATGATCTGTAAGAGGCTTACATTTTTCTTGGATTTGTTATGCATAAACTAATTCTGGCTGATTCTTCTGGGTGCCTTCACAAGTAGTCAACAGCAGGTTGCTGGAGGATTGTTGCTCCTTCTGGTCTGTAGCTGACTATAAAAATTCATGCTCTTCCACCCCTGCCTACTGCATCCCTGCAGCAGCAGCTGTGCTCCTGGAGTGGAAGTGACTCAGATGTCCCCTTCTGAATCTGGTTGGGTTAGTTGTAAACTTTGCTCCTCTCAGCTGCTCGTAATGCTGCCCCAGCTGGAGAACACCAGCCCCATTCCACACAGACATCTGATGGCTGAGCAGGACCAACGCAGAGGTGAGAGGACACAGGGTGTGCTTTGGCCTCCTTTGGCCCCTTAGTTGATTTACTCAGCAGCTGTGAAGAGTGTGACTGATAGCTTAGGAAAATGGTGGAGGGAAGATGGATAGAAATAGCTGGTGCTATCTCTAGTCTTGTCAGGGATCTTCTATGCATAGCCGTAACCTTTTCTTCCTGAGTGCTTTGTCTCCTATGTAACAGTTTGGCTTTTCCAAACGAGAGTTGCACGTTAGCAGTGTGGGGACTTAGGTGGGAGGAAAGAAGGAAGGCGGTAGCCTATATGATGTCTCACATCCTCCTAGCTGTTCTGCATCACCTGGCTGTGCCAGCGTTACCACCTGTATTGGCAAGGCACATTGCCAAGGCATAGGCTGTCCACAGCTTAGGAAGGGATGAGCTGGAGTAATCCACCTGAGAAGCTGCAGGACAGTAGACATGTAGATTCCCTTCTGTCCATGATACGACACCAGAAACAGAATCATAGAATCATTTAGGCTGGAAAAGACCTCAAAGATCATCCAGTCCAACCTTTAACCTAGCACTGCACGTCCACCATTAAACCATGTCACTAAGCTCTACATCTAAACATTTTTTGAAGACCTCCAGGGATGATGACTAGTTCTCTGGGCAGTCTGTTCCAATACTTCACAACCCTTTCAGTGAAGAAATTTTTCCTAATATCCCACCTAAACCTCCCCTGGCATAACTTGAGGCCATTTCCTCTTGTCTTCTCAGCTGGCACTTGGGAGAAGAGACCGATCCCCATCTCGCTACAGCCTCCTTTACGGTAATTGTATACAGTGATGAGGTCTCCTCTCAGCCTCCTTTTCTCAAGGCTAAAGCTCCTCAGCTGCTCCTCGTAAGACTTATGAGGGTCAGCATTTGATGAAGAGATGGCTAACATTTGATACATTGGTGACTTTAGAAACTTACGTGTGTCCATACGGTGCCTTTTAGGTTATAGGTGAAATCCCAGACTGCAACTGTCTCCCAGTTTCCTCTCATCCCAGTTCTTCAGCAAGTGAATTCCTAACCTGTTCACCTGGCCAAGCAAGTTAATTCTATCTTGAATTTACTGCTCACACAGCTCCATCCATTTCCTCTCCTTTCCCCAAGCGTGACTACGGAGTAGCTGGCAGAGCTGTATGAGGGAGCACAGTGTGTCTGAGGCTCTGCTAGCTTGGTAGCCAGCCAAAAATGACGCATGTGGAGACCCCCCTCCACAGCTGTATCCTTTTCAGAGTGGTATTTGTAGCAGAGAGCTACAAAAGTGCTATTATGTTGTCTTGAGTGGCTATGCGGGTTGCATTCTAAGCAGAGCAGGGATTAAATTTTGCCATCACTGCCCATGAGCAATTTGCCATTGTGCAGCAAGCAGCTTTCAGAGCAGGTTATTATTGCTGTCTGCACTGTACCATTCTTATTATATGAAACCTGAAACAGGACTCCCAACCTTGGAAGAAAAAAGATAATCCCTTTTACTGTATTGTTGGCAATACTGTCTTAGAAGCCAGAGAAATGCAGCCCCACTTCTCCTCCCTTAATGGTTCTGTGCTTTTCTACTCAGTGTTATTTCTGTGTTTGCTTCTGCTGCATTTCGGATAATGCTGGAACTAATATGGCTGTTCCCACTGAACGGTTCCAGCTGATGTAAGGCCACGTCTTGCCCAAAGATCCCTCTCTGTGCACAAATGAGCAATGACAGCCTACTTCTGGGGACAAGAAGTTAAGTGGCAGGTTACAGTGAACAAAGCGAGTTGCAAAAACTGTTGAGGTATATTTATTTTATTGGGGGTCAGACATATTAGCGATGGAGAATGGCTTTTTGGAATGGAAAATTCTGAAGAAAATAGATGCTTATCGCCAAGGGATGTTTCTTCCATTATTATTACCAAGGCAGGGCCAAAACCTTAATGGTTCAAGATGCTTTGAATTAAAGCAAAACCCCTCACCTTACCTTTTCTCATCCCACTTCATCTCACTCGCAGTAGCAATCAGATCATAGAAGTGCCCACCACTGCCTCTCAAACTATTCTCGCTCTTTCAGACAGGCAAAAAAAGGTCACAGCTGACTACATACTATGTTAAAGAAGTACTGCGTGTTTGCATTTTTCTGATTTTCTGTTTTTCTTTAACTGTAGTTAATACTCCTAGTTCATCCCAAATTTCAGTCCTTTTCTATATTATACTGAGAATTCAGTCCCTGTTCAGTAGACTCCGATAGAATAACTCTGAACCTGTCTTAAATACCAGCTTGATACCAAAGTAAATTTATCATTAGAATGAGTTCCAGACACTTCTTCTTTCCCTCAGTGTTGTAGTGAAGGAGGACCTAGCTCTTTGCTAAACAAGTTCTGATGAAAATCTGGTGGCAGCTGTAAGTCTGCTATCTTATCTTAGATGAACCCTGACCTCTCAGGCCTCATGTATGAAGACCCAAAAAGCCAGAGGAGTTCCTGGGAAGATCTGAAGAAGGCCATATGTGTGGATGAAATTGCCCCAGGAATCACAAAGCCTTTTCTTCACTTATTCTCAGGATCCATATTCATTTTACCTTATAAAAAGTCCTCTTTGAGAGAAACACTATTATCTCTTTTTACTCTAAGAACCCATATCAATCTCTTTTTCAAAAGAAAAGACTAAAAATTCAAGGCTTAGGGTCAAAATTAGCTTCCTGAGAAAAAAGTGTCCAGACACAGAAAGAAGCCCGGTGAAGACTTTTTTAATGCTCCCGATTTTACATGCAGTGGATCCTGTGGTGCTGGGAGCAATGCAAGAATCAAAGTAGCGATCATATCTTTGAGCACCACAGGCAAAGAAGTTCAAGGCATCACTTTCTTGAAGGAACTTCCTGGGCTTCTGGGTTAGGTCCTGGATCTGGGCTTGGCTTTTGTGAGCTGGTGGAAGACCCTTTGCTAACGTAGTCCATGGCCCTCTGGCTCATAAACAATTTACTTTGTGAGCCAGGATGCCCCAAGTCTAGTTTCCTCCAGATATTTCTCTCTCAGTTCACTGTCCAAGAAATTACAAGCTTTGGCTGAAGCTTTTCCATGGCTGAAGCATTTCCTGCCTGTACCGCACAATGAACTCAACGCCACAACCTTTCCCCTCTGCACACTACAGTGATGCTGCTTCAGGGTCACAAAAACTTTGGGAGATCCATTTTCTCTCAGTGTTCTACCTCTCTGTCAAGTCTGCTTTAAGTAGGCCAGTGTTCCAGTGCATGTCAGGGGTAGAGCATGCAGATGCACACCCAGACAGCCAGCACGGTCACCTCTGCTTCATTTCCATAGGAAACAAAGCTACAGCAATGTCAGATTGGAGTGACCTACTGTTCAAGGAGGTTGTGAAATTTAATTAGCACTCAAAGAAGGACTTGGTGATCTTGGGAGTCAAAAGTGCGATTGAAGTATCTTCGTTTCCATGCTAGTAAAATCTGCCAGAAAATGAATAACCACATGGCTTCTCTGGTTAACATTTATTGGAGCAGAATGATAAGGGGTGGAGGAGGGAAATACATTTGTGCCGGTCCCTTTCTGCTCAGGCTTGGGGCTGTCAGTCCAGTGCTGTGCCCTGTCAGCTTCGCAGCAGGGAAGCGGTACCAACCTGACGCGCGGGGGCATTCAGATCAGGCACGGTGGTCACACAGCGAGCGCTTAGGAAGGAGCTTTGTGTTGCAGCTTCCTGTGTAGGATCGTAGGAACACCCTCCAATCACTCCCCCACAGTCCCTCGTTTCCGACAGGCTTGGAGACTCTAATTATGCTATTGCGCAGCTCCTGGCAATTGCAAGGGCTTTTAATGCTGCTGCCTGCTTTGGGGAAGAGAAGCTGGAATAATCTGCTTTGTGTAGTGTCCCTTGCTGGAGATAAGAGACGGAAGTGAGTTGCAGGGAATGTAAATCAAATGAGCATATTGCGGTTGCTGGACACAGCCCTGCCAGCTCTGCTCTGGCTCCACTTCTGATTGACACAGCCCATCTTGCCCAGTGCCACTGCACCGCATGTCCCAACCGCTTGTCCCTGAGTACAGCCATGAAACAGGCTGTGGCTTCACAGTATGGCACAGGAGTGGTTTCTTCATCACATGTTTTTCTTCTTTACCTTTTCCCCCTCTTCCCTTCCTGTGAGCAGAAGAAACAGGCACTTAATTTTCAGGAAAGTGACTGCTGTGGTAGCAGCTGTGGGAAATCAAATGCACAGCAGGCCCCCATAATTCACAATAATTTTGTGTAGCAGTTTCTGATGATGTGATATCAGGTAAAAATTATCCCTGCTACTTTTTTGTGTGCCGCATCTTTTGAGCTCCAGCCTGCTTTTCCATTGGCATGTATGCCTAGGGCTACCAGATTATTGACAGGGGAGAGGTAGTAATATCATACATTTAGTTTTAAAATCTTCCTCGTAAATGTATTGCTGGGGATGCACACAGGGTGCTGCTGGAGTCTCAGCAGCAAAGACCACATTGTTGTTAGCCCTTTAATCTCCACTGTTTGTAGTTATACAGATTCCTTTGCTAAGAAGCATCCATTTTGATCTATTGTATTTACCCACAAACGTGGTATTTACTTCTGATGAGATGAAAATGATAATGATATCTCTGTGTCACAGGCTTTTATTTCAAATGAAAGATCTAACAGAGCATATCATGTTTTATTATTGCTGTAAGTTCAGTTATTAGTATCTGCGGAGAGGCATCCTTCCCTTCCCTGTCTCCATTCGAGCTGCAGGACTGGAGCTAGACTTGGGGGAGAGGCTGCACGTGGGCTCTGGCTGAATGTACCATCCAGCACAGCCTGTGCAGCCCCCTCCTTTGAAACAATTCTGGAAAAAAAATGCTTGGAAAACTGGGTCCAGGGTGCCTATTTCCCATCAGCCAGCATACAGCTTAGAAGACATGAAACCCAAAGCTTCACATCTCCTTGAGCAGGAAGGAGAAGGGCTCTAGGAAGCGCGTAGGAGCTTTGGAGCGTGTTGTTACCAGCACAAGTTCGAAGCAGAGCAGCCCTAAGGAAAAGGGCCGAAGGGATGTGTAGTTTCTTCACATCAAGCCGAAGGGTCATTTGCCTTATATCAGCAGGACAAGTGATTGCTGGAATTAGAGGAGGTGTGTGGACTGTAACACCAGATTCCTTAGTGAGGCGGGCTCAGGAAGAGAAAGAAAATGGGGTTGTAGTTACAGAACACATTGGTGAAAGGGTAAAACCGATTGCAATCTGATGTGTCATTCGCATTACTACATATCAAATAGGGCTGGTAGCAGCTTGATATGAAAGAACTTTTAAACATTGATGATGAGAGTCTGCTCAGCAGAACATTGCGTATACTGAGAGAACCCCGTGAGTCTGGAATATTTAATGTAATCAGCTGGAATGTAAAGCACAATATGTACAGACTTGTTCAACCTGTGCGTTTAATCACTGCTCTCAAAAGGCTATTGCCAGCAATAATGCAATGCCAAGTGTGAAGCAGGGAACAAAAACACCATTTCCCAAGGGAACAGTACAGAAGCTCCTTAGCTGATTTTGGTTCCCTGTTTTCAGGGAACACCTTACAGAGGTATCATCAGAAATAAAGCTGGCCTAAAAGTGCAGACTAATTTGCTAGTAGAAGCACTAAATACTGTTCTGTGGGATTTGTGGAGCCATTGTATGTACTAACATAGGAATTAACAAAAAAGGTCACTAATCTGGAGAAACCTGGAATTTTTGCGTCATTTATAATTTTTTTTGTGCTAAAGTAATTCCTTTCCTACCAGGATGTTCCAACAGCCCTGCAAGACCATGCAGTGCTGTCAGAAGCAAAGTCAATAGTGAGCAAAAAATAGGCCGAATTAGAGAAAGTAGTTCATTTAAAGTTTTAAGCTGAAGATCAATGATTAATGGATTCAAGCAAGAAAGGCAGCATCAGTGGGCTAACGATCTGTTGTTGGAAAGAGGCGCGTTTCTGACACATTAGATGTGTCAATAGCCTCTGCAGTGATGGGTTTATAATAACTGATGTGTCCTCTTAGCAGGGACATGAATGATAAACAGAATGATACCAAGTGTATAGTTCAGCCAGAACTGATAAAATGAGCACAACCTGAATACACAGACACGTGGGAAGGCGTGGGTTGCCTGTCTGCTGATTCCAGGGTTTAGGCCCAGCTCTTACACGTCGATGGTGGGCCTTGGCACATTTATCCAGGGACTCGGTCCCGCTCAGGCTGTGCAGGGTAGGGGAATAAGCCCCAGGAGCAGCCTTAAGCTCAGGTCAGTGTGGAGTGGTATGAGCCCATTGACAGGGCGGAGACGGACGTGTGAGAGGTCAGCTCTGTTCCTGCAATGGCGTTTGAGTTGGTACACGAATAAGCAGCTCCTGGACTTGCGTTTTGCAAAAGCGGGTTCCTGACAGTAGGACTTTTTCCCTTTGCCAGAACAAGGCCTTGAATGAGTGTTCAAGCCATGTTCCAAAACCTTTTTCTCCCTGACTTTTTGGGAGAAGTCTGAGCATTGAATGGCTGTGGTAGGAATGGGACTCACTGAGCTCTTAGAGTGCTTTTTAGACATTTTGTTGGGTATTGTAACCCTGTAACACAAAATTGAGGGACATTCCTTAGTTCTGGATTAAACCAGTGAACAACATAGACACCACAGCTATATAGGCCATTTCTGTGGCTTATGGGAAAAGATGAGCTGGGAGAGACATGCAAAGGAGACCAGTGGTGGTATCATTTCCTCTAATAAAAAAAAAATATATATATATAACCTGTACCAGCTGACAAGGAGGATTTAATGGCTAAGCAACAGCTCCCACCTGTCCCCCATCTTTTGGCCTTCTTCAGCTGGGAGCGTGACCCAGAGCCTGTTTGCACTTAACTATGCTCGTAATTAATAAAGACAAGAAGGAGGAGGGAGGTGGCCATACTGTTATAATGAAAATGCAGAGATCCCCATAGAGCTGCACCAATTGTACTGTCATTTCCAGGCGTGTTGCTAAATGTCCTGCAGTGGGAAGCACAGACCTCCAGAAAACTGCAGCCCCATCATTTTGAAAATAAAGCCTGTCAAACAGTTCTGAGCGCATCTGTATTGACCTGCCATAGCCCTGATTTCTCCAACGCAGGCAGATACCATAAAGCATGGCTCAGTGCTGACTCATCACATCAGGTTCTTCGTACCAGACAAAGATTTTAAACAGAAGTGAAAATCCTTCCATTTTTTTATTTCTGTGAAGAGCATGATAATGGGCACACTAATATCTATAACCAGCCTCTGGACTGAAACTGGTCTTTAAAGGAAGGGGTTTGGAGATCTGAGCCCATGTGTTCATTGAGAACTAAATGCAAATAAAACCACATCACTACTGCACAAGGAAATGAGTTCACAGGGAGATGAAACTGCTCTCCCAAACTGCTAATCCCCAATCCCTTTTCCAAGTTTGCTAGAATTACTCTCACAGTCCTAGGCAGAAGCCTGTTCCAAAAGCAAGTCCTCCTTGTACTGAATTTAGCCCTAATGATTTTGTAAGCAGTTGCACCTGGCTCTGTTGTTATACAAGTGCATGTGCTAGCACCTGTGCTCTTCAGGTCCTGGTACAAAGTTGTTTTTTTCAGCCCTCTAAATTCCTATCTGTAGACCTTCTAACACTATTCTAAAAACATAAGCCCTTTTAGAAAGCTATGTTACTGTCTGAAATAAAATACCTCCACCCCTTCCATCCACAAACTTCCTTCTTCTAAGCAAGCCCCCCAAACCACAAAGGCCCATGACAGAATCAGTCCTTGGGCTGTCTGGACCCCTATTTATAGAGGTGGTGCTGATGCAGCTGTGGGGACTTGTTCCCCCCTTGCTTGGGGATGTGCTGTGAGAGGTAGGAGCTGAAGGGGCTTTGCTTTCTTTCTAGGTGGAATTAAAGAGCTATATCTAGGCAGAAGAGGCTATAGGACAGAAAAACAAGTAATCCAGAAATGGGGGGTGGGGAGAATATGAAATACTCTGGTTTTAATCAGGAAAGCAATTTAGTTGCAGTTTTCTGCATAATTCTGTTGAAGAAATAAATTATGTAGAAGAATGTGCTTTTCTCCTGAGGCTAAAAAAAGAACAAGTGGGGCTCAGGGAAGGGCCTGGGACTTGCATGTGTTTGCCATTTGGCTATGTTTTTGACCACTCCTCTTGGGTTGAATGGTTTATCCTGTAAACTTCAGCTCTGAAATGGACTCCTAACAAGGGTGTGCAGCCTGAGCATCCTCTCTTGTGGGAGAAATTAGTTTTTTCTTCAGTGGTGTGAGACCATCTCAGAAAGGGCTTTTCTGAGCTTTCTGAGGCCTGTCAGAGCCCCTTGCATCTCTGGTGGGGCAGCTCTGCCCCATGGAGCCCCTGCTGAGCCCCAGCTGGGGCCTGCCTGGCTTATCTGCCCCCCCAGCTCAGGCTTGCCTCCTTCCCTGACCTGTTCACTCTGCTGGATGTCACTGTTCCTGGGGAGTGACTAGCGGGATATGGGAAACCTGTCAGAAAGAGATGAAGAGGTAGGCAAAGTTGTTTTTTCCAGTGCTATGCTTTTTTTTAAAAAAAAAATAGCTGCAGTTTTTTTCTTTAATGTTTTGTGCAGCAGTTCCCAAACCCATGAAATAAGCAGTGCTTCCCCTGAAAACAGAAATATCCAGGCTCAAGAGACTGAAATTCTGGACTCCTTAATGGCAAAAGCCTCATTTTTAGAATGATTTCTTTTTTACTGAAATATGTAGGTTTGGGACTTAGGAGCTCAAAGCTCTTAGATTGGAATGCTTGTATACTAAGCTTTAAAATACTAATTTAGAAATCCTTGGTGTAAGAGGATCATCACAAACCATCCTAGCAAATTTTTGTCATTTTTTTTATTTTAGTTTATTAAACATAAGTACAAAGCTTGTCTTGTGCATATGATGGGCTTTGCAGGGAAGAAGAACATATTGAGAGGCAAAGCAGTCTTTACTTTCCAAACTTTGGCTTTTTCCAGTATAGATCCAGCTTCAGACAATTACCAAGTCCCTCCTGCTTTGTCTCAAGTGGTCTTTAGGAATTGGAAACAGCATCTGTTAATTTTTAGCAGTGGACTCTTAAGTGGCTTGGCTTGGGCTTTTCAGCCAGCTGTTACCACTGCGCAAGCTGTGGCTTCGGAGAGGAGGAGGTGGCGGTGGCATCGGTGACTTAGGGACCTGGAGATAAGAGGTGCTGAGGAGGACAGGAACAGAGAGGAGCCCTGAGGCTCTGGAGTGCAAGGGTGTCTGGCCGAGAAGAAACCGGAGTTTCCGTAAAGCCTGTCTTTCCCTGTGGTGTTCCTGCCCCAGAGCTTGTCTGAGAGTCTGAAAAACTGTCTGGGCCTCTGCTAGGATGCGTGCTCCCACCTGTACACAAGGCTCGTTCCCCTGCTTTTCCTTTGTGCCGCCATCACTCAGGAGAAATACTCCTGAGTCTGCAAACTTAAATTCTGGCTGGAGCCTTCAGAGAGGGGTGGGAGTCTCCCAGAGAGAGCTTTGCCGGTGGGATTTTGTGTGGTGCGTGGGGGAGAGGGACGGTGTCTGTGCCACAGACAGCAGGGCGTGGAGGGGCAGCGAGCACTTCGGGTCCTGGTTCTGCCAGTTGGGGCAGGGCTCCTTTTCTGCCGGGGATGTAGTATTTCCCTGCAAGAGTAATACCCAAAAGAAGGTACAATAGTGCCAGGTTAACTGGCATTTACAACTTGTGAAGGTCCTCAAGCCCCAGGTGCTGTGGAAGCTCCTAAATCTCATTTTATGTTTGTGGCTACACCGGTGATGTTTTCTGTGGGTCGGGCCTATTTAAATGACTCTGCAATCTCCAGGAGATATATAATTTAATTTAATCCCCTGGTTACAGTGAGTTTGATTTGATGATATCTCGCAACTAATTGGTAATGAAGAAGACATGCATGATTACAGTTCATAGACATCTCAGCTAGAGAAGTGAATTTTATTTTTTTTAGAGAGATTACTGTGGAAACAGCTTCATATAAGCTGCCTTCCTGCCCTGATGGTGGCAGTTTGCAAATAGCAGCAAGACCCTGCAATTTCTAACCAGGGAAAGGTCTGTATTCCCTATAACATACCTGACTCTAATTTTCTTTTCTCTGTCTTGGTGTCGTAACTGATCTGATCTTGGAACAACTTTAGGGTACAACCAGGATGAATGACAATGCATTGGAGACTGGCCTGCCTTGAAATAACAGCATGGGGTTTTTGGAACGTGATGCTTCAAAAAAAAAAAAAGGTAAGTAGAAACTTTCTGTTTATAACTGGACTTCTGTTCTGTGGAGACTGCTGTTTGCACTCGATATATAGACTGATGAAAGCATAATAAAATCACTGATGGAAAATCAGTATTTCCTAAAGGAGAAGTAAAAAAAGAAGATTTAAGAAGATCTTTTTTTTTTTAAAATGCTGAGACTTTAAATGTCAGATCCAATGTTCTATGTCCGGTAGAGTTGGTTCTTATTCTTGGGAAGGCCTTCTGTTTTGCAGGCTCATGTGTCTTTAGTGCAAGTAATGAAATCACTTTTACACATCAATTACAACACGGAAATGAGTTCCATGATGGGTGAACATGCTGAAGGTCATTTGCTTTGTCAGAGCATAGAAAGCAGGTGCTGTTAGCTGTGCCCGTCTCTACAGATCTGACAGAAAATGGTGTTTCTCGTCGTGGTTCAGGGGACTGCAGGAGACTCCAAAAGAAGTTGTTTTCTGGGACAGTGCCTCAGTGGAGTAATTTTTGGTAGTGTGTACACACAGACATTATTGCTGCTGAATCAGCTTACTTTTAGGGCAATTCTCCCCTTGTGCTTCCCCTGTCCCCAGCCTGATTGATTTGCCTAATGGAAGCTGACAGTAAACCTCAGCCCTGATTGTCAGACTTCTCTAGAAACCTCAAGGGACAGAGAGGAAGGCAGACATATGAGGAACAAAAATAGCATACATAATGAGCTCCCTTATATAGCCAAACTGCTTGTTTAATAACCTTCCATTTCTTTCTTTCTCTTGCACATGTGTGCACACGCACCCACCCACCCCCAAATGCAGCATCTTCAAACAATAGGAGGTGCTTTGGGCATTGGGGTTGAGAGAAAATAGATGGATGTGGGGGCTGTCCCCACCAGTTATTGCTTGGCCCCACTGCGGAGATGCAGCTTGGAAAAGACGTTTGAGAACAGTTTAAAAAGTGATCTCATCCTTCTTAGTATTTTTGTTTAACTCATCTAAATTCTCATCCCAGACATGGGAGCCTCGTTAGATTCAGACTTTGCACTAGTGTTGCGTCCCTTGAGCATGTGTTTGGGCTGGCACTCACCTTTGGGCAACGGTGACAGCTCATGGCAGTCTGTGCTTTTTCCTCCTGCCTGGGAAGATGTTTTGCTCAACTAGACCTGAAAAACCATCCTCAAAGCAGGAGAAAGGAGTCAGTCAAAGACAAGTAGAGGAAGTTATCTTTCATAAGCACTATAGAAGTTGGGCATGGCGGTCTTTGGTTTTTGTGCTTAAGGTAGTCTGTGTGTGATGGTTCATTACCAAATTATGCTATGAAATTCTCTTGAAGGCTTTTTTCCACTTCTCCAGTGTAGCTGACAAGCAAAGAAAAAAAAAAGCTTTTTTTTTTACTGACTTTCCATGGAAAAATGTAAGGAAATAAACCAAACTCTTCGTTATATTTTCCATCTTTATTTCAGGATATATCTGTTCTGCCTCCACGTCCTTAGAGGGGACTTTTACAAATAACCTGGCACTGGAGATGACAAGCCGTACTTTTAGCATCACCCCTATTAGGCAGGCTTTCTTTACCTTACTCCTCGCTTGCTCTGGGGTCCTATTTTATGGTAACCAGTTGACAGTGAGATAAATTACTGAGGACAAGACGTGGCACATCTTTTGTAGCATTGTTTGTCCAGAGAGGTCTCAAAACTATAAAGTACTTGAACTGTATATTATCTCACCTAGTGGATAAATGTGGCTTCTGGGGCAGCACAGAGCAGCTGTCCAGCCAGACTAACTCGCGCCAGACAATTATTTAAGCTCACACACTGGTACATGAACTGAAGTGTGCCAAGGGTATTGAACAGTATTTGTAGCTATTATTTTGTTATTACTACTGGTAGGCTTAATTTCATTGTCTGTTTTACATGTGACAAAAAAGAACTTGAAGAGTAAACTCATCTATTAATTATCTAAAGTCTTTTAAATGAGACTGGTCTTAAGCATCAGCTTGGCTGCTGCTTGGTTGTTTAGCTCCTAAATAACACTGCTGACTTTGGCTGTTCATTGGGAGATAAATGATGTCTGAATGTCATCAAAATGTTAGACAGCTCCAAATAAATCCCAATAAGTTGTCTGGGCAAAGGGAACACAGAGGTGAGGTATAGTACGTTTTGTGTTGCCTTGGAAATTTAATCCCATTTATAGTATATGTCTTATATTTATCTATATTCCAGAACTCTATTATCTTATTTTTGTGGATTTCTATTGCTTTCCAGTGCTTTTAGTCTGCAAATTCAACTCCAGGTGGATGTTTTTGTCTTATGTATATCAAATTAGCTCCTTCTGAATCGGAATCAGAGGCTGAGTTTCTTTTTAGGCACGTTTCTGGTGTAATATACCTAGCTCAAAACCAGGCTGGGTTTTGGAAGTATTTATATGCCTGTATTAGAGTGATCTACCCATTCCACAAGAGCTATTATTATTAGTTAGAAAGTAGGAGGTGCGTGCAGATGCTGTGGAATTTTCCAGTGCGTTGGGCCTGTGCTGCTGTGTGCTTATCCATTCACCAGCCAGGCTTGGAAAAGATGGCCAGAAAAGCAGAGCAGGGCAAGCTCCTCACAGCTCATTTGATCTCCCTCTCTTTCAAGTAGAAGTTCTTACAAGTGGATTTTCCCGTCTCTGTCCCTCTCTGTATATTTTTCTTCTCTGTCCACTGTCTTCCCCTGCACTCAGTCCTGCACACCCAAAATTGTAAAATGGCTCCCAAGCTATTTCACTAGACAGGTTCTGCCTTGTTTCCATTGAAGCAAAACTTGATTCTTGTAGCTGCACATTTTAATAGATAAACAAATAAAGATGCCAGCACCACCCCCAAAACTTGGGTGAGCAGGGTGCCCATTAGATCTTCTCATCATTTGGCACTGCCGTAGTTCCTGCTGTTTTTATTGACAAGTCTTACGTGTTTGTTAATGAAAGTGGGAGAATACCGTCTCTATTTGTCTAGCTGCAATGAAGAGGAAGTCCTTCTCATCTTCTTAACTTGCATTAGCTCCTCTCATCCTCTTTGCTTGGGTGTTGTTTCAATCCTTGTTAAATCCATTAAAGCCCTTGAGACATTCTGTTTTAAAGGGCTTGAATGCATCACTCTACACTGATCTGGGAGATATAATTACTAGAACAAATATCACTCATGTAATCTTCTTTAAAGACCAGAAATCTATCTGTAAGTCACTAACGTGGTCCAATAGGGATGATTTTACTGCAGAGGACAGGAAAAAATTAGGAGGAAAAAGCCCTCCTTGGAATCCAGAAAATAAATAAATATCAAAATTGATTGTTAAATCATTTCAGAAGTTGACACAAAGACTGATGGTTAATAAGCATGTGTTCTTAATTTGCATTGCAGAATTTTCAGTGAAAACTACAGGCAACCATCAAAATAGTCAGTTCATTATTTTGTTAGCCTTCCTTTTTCCTATTGTCTCTTCATAAGAAGTAGAAGGGTAAGAAACTGTATATCAATAAAGGAATACTGAGAAACTCTGCTGAAGACAAGCAAGATGACAGATTGTGGTAGGTATCCTTGGTTCCCTGGATTTGTGCCAGGGTTAGTGCCTCACAGTAACTCGGAAAGTCAGTGGACAGTTTATTTTTTACCAAAAATATTTTCCCTCATTTCTTTTTTTTTAGCAGTATGTATACATGAAGTGAATTTCCAGTTCAACAGATGGATGAGATTATAAAGAAAAGACAGGCTGCTAAAGAAAGCAAAAAAGCTATTGTCTTTGATTTATGGATTTGTTCTAGTCTGAGAGGCTCAGAGCTTTCTTCGATAAGGGCCATAAGTGATTAGAAAGTAATGAGGTATGGAAAAGGGTTGGAAGATGCTGAGATTAGATCTTCATGACTGAACAGGAGCTAGTGATGAACCAATCTGCATGAAATGTTCCCTCAGTGTCAGCTTCTCAAAACTGTTGATTTATTTCTGTTATCTTTACGTTTTGCTTCTGAAGAGCAAGATACGAGGAATTAAGTAGCCAAAGATAGGGGCATTTTTATTTAATGTTTCATTAGTTTCTGTATGTTTCTGGTTTACTTAAAGCTGGTGCAGATGACCATCATTTCCTTGTTCACCTTCTCTGAGATTCATGTTTAAAAGAGGATTCATAAAACATTTCCATGTGGGGAAGAATTGTTTGGTTAAATTCAAAGTCTCTTTTGATCTCCCTGAGATTTAATCATTGAAAACTCTCCATGAAAGGGAAAACTTTTATACCTTCATTAGACCAAAGAAATAGTATTGCAGGTCTCAAGTCTTTAGAATTTTCTTCCTTGTCAGGTATAGAAGATCTAATATTAAAATCTGTTTCTGTTTATTTCTATATCCGCAGGGTTGAAAGTTTCTTATTCTACTTTTAATTCTATCAAGAGGGTTCCATGTGGAGGTAGTGCTTTGTAGCAGTAATGTTCTTATTGCTGTGGTGATCTTGGGATATAAGCGAGGCAAGACTTAGAAGTAAAAGTAGTGCCTTTGAGTTAATCAACTACTGCGCTGGTCTAACAAATAATAATGCCAAACAGCCTGCCATGTCTCAAGTTATTATTCTCTGTGATTAATATATGGAAACCCTAATGGCATCCATCGGATATGGAGTTGAATGTTATATATGGACATGAGAAAACACTGTCCAAGCCCTGATTACATTTGTTTGTATCAAAGAACAGAGGGAGAAAAATTATTATCCCTGTTTTAAATTGGGGACACGGTTATACTGCAGTGTGCTTACTGTTTACATAGGAAATTTGTACAAGAAACAGCAATTGCATCTAGATTGCCTGAATCTCAGTGCTGTTACCACGAGGCCATGATGTTTTTATTTCTAGTGTTATTTTAAGCACTACTTATAAGAATAAAATCAGTTAAAAAAAAAAAAAATCTAAGACCACGTAACTTCAATAAGTTTGGTGCAACTAGGATGCTATATTCTGTAGACAGCTTTGACAATCTCAGCATATCTGCAGGACAACATATGAATATAATGTTTTTTTTGTAGGAGTTGAGTGAAGGGCAGCATAGAATATTAACGAATATTTCACAGATCCTTTTTAATACCTTAATGTATTCTGGCTCTGTAAAATCCCTAGGCCAGTAAAACTCTGAAATTCTTCCATGTCATTTGGTCAAATACCAACATTTATTAACCAATATGCTCATTGACACCCTAGCAAGTGCATTTATTCAGTAAGTCATTTAAAAGATTTCAATGCCGAGCAGCCAGACCATATCCTGACGGATGGGCTAGAGGTAGTGTGTTTGCTGCATTGAGGAGCCTTCCAGTTGATAGGCCTTGAAATGTTTCAAAAGAACAAGTCTTCCCCTCTCCCTCCTCTTCTGGATCCAAACCCGGGGCTTTCAACTACCACTTGTTTTCTTTGCCCCAAAATATTTTGTGCTTGGCAGGTCTTATTTCATCCATTCAGCTTTACTTTGATTCAACTACAAAGGGCACTGCGTATTTTTCCAGGGTAGGAGTGGTATCCATCTGTCTAAATAAGAAAAGACTATCCATGCTGTTTATTGTGGGGCGTGGGGAGAAGAAAACTATAAGCTCTCACTTCATTGTTGTCTACACTTGAGAAGTGAAACTGTTCAATTTTGCTGGAAAAAAAAAAACTTTCAAAAAGAATATTAAGGCTAGCTCCTAAGCCATATCTAGCCATATAGATCTAATTTTGCTCTGTGTCATGCACTCATTCAGATGAGCTGAATGCAAACTGGTTTTGCTGTTTGCCATTCCAGTTCACCGTCTCAGAAGACAGCTGTCTGGATGGAATATGCATTTTGATGCTCAGTCAGGTGTCACAGGACCTATTTGTGTTTGTTCTTCCTGTAGGCAGCTCTGTTCCATCAGATTAAACTGGGATTCTTTCCAGTTGAGGCACCTTGATGCAAGCAGCTATTATTATTTGTCTAATGCTAGCAGTGGGCTAAGGACTTTAACTTGGAACAGAACACTCTTTTTCTCATATGGCTGTAAAATGATCATGCGGTTTTATGGACTATTTTTGCTTACCAGACTCCGGTAGTGCTTGTGCAGAAGGAATTACTCGGAGAAGAGCTCTGGATATTGGCCAATGGACAAAAAGGACACTGGGCTGGACACACAAAACTTGCCATAACTCTTGGCTAAAGATCCATTGGGTAGATTTTGATAGAACTTGTGTTACCAACCGAAGTGTTTTAAAAATATCAGTGGATTGATCCTGGCTTTCTGGATTGTAACGAATCCTTGAAGACATGAAAATTAGCTTCAGGTATGAGTTTCAGATGGGTTCACAAAGAAATAGGAAGAAGTTGGTTTGCATAATAAGCATTAATTTTCTTCAAGCCCAATCTGAAAAGCTCAACATCCTTCTCCTCCTGGCTAGGTAGGTTCATGACTGGATGAGCTTGAAACATTTGTTTGGAGTCAAGATATTAATTCCCACCCTCATTGGAGAACTTGGCCAAATATGTCTGCTTGCCATGATAAATTGTTTCTATTGATGGAGACAGAAATAGCCATTTTCTGTCTCAGGGAGGCAGGAACCTCATGGCCTCTATGGGCATGGGATGTGAGTACTGCTGTAAGGAAGAACCTGGTAAGACAGCACTGTATGTGGAAGGAAGGACTAGCTGTGAGTGAATAGTACCTTGCCCCAGTGGGTCCAGCCTCTCCTCCCAGGCTTTTGGGGGCTTGACTCCTACAAGTGTTAGCTCCTGGAACACTTCCAAAAACTCAGTGAGGTATTGCTTGTTATCTAAAACAAACAAAGTACAAAACAAGCAGTTAACTCCAGAAGGTGCTGAGGAAAACATCTCTGCTTCATGGTAGCTTTCATTCAAGCAAATCCAAGTGGCCTTGAGAATGAACTCTCAGATTTCTTCTCTGTCCAGGTGTGAACTCCCCACAGATATCTTGTGGAAGTGGAAAGTTGCTGTAAATAGAATGTGTATTTTAGCTGGGCTCCTGGATCTGGACTGTGTTAAATCCCTGTCAGCAGTGCAGTGATGTGACTTCTTTATCACCCCAGGCACAACTCTGGGCAGTGATTTATGAGCCACAGGGCAGGCTGATCACATACACCGGACACGCGGAGTTACAGAGGAGAAGAGGACTTGCAGCACGCAAGTGAGAATCTGCCTCAGCCAGTTGTGCAACATGGCAATAACCTCATAACCAACATCTGTCTGTTAACTGGGCCTGACAGGGAGGGCTCAGTTCCTACCACAATAAACCACCCCTGTGAAGTGCTGAGCAACCTTCATGGGTACCTCAGAGGGCCTCAAGGGTGTTAGCAGGATTCTGGGACACTGGGTGTAGTGGTGGTAGGCCAAGCAGGACCTCCAATAAGCACTAAGATCCTCTGTCAGGTAGGGCAAGAATATCATTATTTACTGCTATTTGGTTTACTCCAGGCTCTGGAGACAAATTAACAACATCACAGCCCCAAATCAGCTATCTTTAGTCTTTTAAGGTTACCCTTCTCCTAATGGCACAATGCATAAAGCTTTGGTAATTATGCTGCAGCCTGTCTTCAACAGCACAGCTCTGCTTCCCCAACCAATGCTGCCAGGCTTTCTCCTCCCTTGCTACCTAGCCAAGCTTTCTTTATAAGTCCTCTTAATTGGCTCGTTAGTGTAACCTGAGGCTACCTGTCCTGCTTGGCTGATTCACTAATGAGGCTCAGCTGCCTTTGCTCAGACCCAGACAGGCTGGAGAGGGATCTGTAAAACCTGGTGTTGAGGATTTCAGATTTCCCTCTGGTCCCATGGTAACCCAGCCTCTTTGGTAGCAATGTCACTGGTGGCTTTTGCACGGGCAGACACCTCATGCACTCCCAGTGGGCATTACTCCCATGTTCAGACACAGACTTTCCCTAAAAACCCCATTGTTGTAAGCACGTCCTAATACACAGAGCACTGAGTGGTTACTTCTGCTGTGCCAGTAAAACCAAAGAGAGGGTACTTGTGCTAATTCTCAGGATAAAAACATTACTTAAAATGTTTCCCTGGACATAAGCATGAGAGGGGTCCCACTCAAAGTAATTGTACATTGGGGTTTCTAGGACTAAATTAGCAAAATCTGAGTTAGGCCTATCAAACTGTGATACCTGTCTTGTGAATGCTGTTGCTCCAGGCTTTCTGCACAACATGTCTCCAGAGGGTAATCAGGTGGCATAGACTGCTGAGGAACCCGCAGGAGACTGGACTAGCTGAGCTCACTTCCCAGCAAAGGAAGTGAGACAAAGGAATGGTGACTTGGGGAGCAGCAAAACCTTCCAGACCTACCTGATGGCTACTTATGCTCTATTGTATTGGCAGGTCAAAGGTTTGGCCTTTTCCTTCATAAGCCACATGGAAAATGGGCTTGGTGGCTCTATTACTGTATTTTACATGCTCCCTGGAGTCTTGAGCCGTGCAGCAAGGAGTTTGCTTGAGACTTGCCAAGCCAGAGCTCCGCTTCTCTTTCTCTCCTACTTGGAGAGCAGCTCTTATGTTTATTGAAGACCAAGGGTGGAGAGGCTGGCAGAGTTCTGGTAGCTTGCAGCTGCGCAAGCCAGACCTGTAGGAAGAATTCAAGCAAGCAGGCTCATAGCAGTTGTAGGGAATTTCATTCTGTTGGAAAAAGCAGTATATCATCACACTGATGGTCTTAAATAACTCTCAACTTAATTGCTGTGATTTAAAAATACAAAGTGAGGGGTCATGCACTTGGACTTATTAGTAAGAATTTTCCCTGTTAGATTAACAGACATCAGTTAGAAACAAACTAGGCAAATTTCCTTTTGTGCTAGTTGATCATAGGAAGAACCAATGTGCTGCAGCTATGGAAATGACAATGTGATGTTGTGTTTGTTAGATGAAAGTCTTTGGAGGCAAAGGAAGTATCCATGCTACTGTGCAGGATGCAAGGCAAGCTGTCTGTGTCTGATACGGTACTACTCCAACGAGTCATATCCAGGAAAGGTGAACTTCAACTGAACGATCAAGGGAAAGTGGAACCTACGGTAAGACAGGGGACTTGAAAATTTTGGCTTGTTTAGTCTAGCAAATCACAGGCCGAGAGACGATCTGATTGCTGTCTAAAAATAGAGCGGGAGTGAAGAGAGAACACACTGGATAAGAGGAAACATATACATTAACCATGAATTAACTTGGGCTGGAAATAAGACAGCATTTAACCATTAAAGCAACAGGATTCTGTAACAGCAGGATTCACGTCAGAATGATGGGAGCAAAAATATTGTCTGTTTAAAGATGCAGCAAGAAGCTTCTTCAGGAGATTATGTGATGGGGTAGCCTGTGCTGTCAGGTTATGGGACCCAGTGACCCATTCAGTCTCTGCCAGCCCAGTGATCCTGTGTTCCCCTGCCACCTTCACTATCATCATACAAGAGCAAATATGCACTGGCTGAGAAATTATTTCTCTTGAGATGCCTTCTGCTTACTCGCTGACCTGTGACCAGACACCTTTGAACCAGAGGACAAAGAACACTTGCCAGAGAAAGGCAGTTGTTTCAATTCCTGGATGTGTCTGTAATAGAAATTGGCAGTTCCTACACAGGCAGAGAATACAGGGAGGTGCAAAGAGGCACTGGATGTTTGGATGCCAAACTAAGCTGCTTAATAAAGAGGCTTAGGAGGGGGATAAATTCTCATGCTCAAGTGTCTAGGTGAAATTCTGCTAAATGGGGATTAGGCTGAAGCCTTGAGTAGATGTTATGGGTAATATTATCCCTTGTTTACCTCCTGTAAGGCATAGTGCATCTTCACTGAAGCACCTGATGCTGGTCATTGGCAGAGAGAAAGTTTTGAATTACATGTCTTAAGCGGTATGGAAGTCCCCCGAGTCCTGTTATTTCCAACTCTTTCACCCTGTAGCAACCTGTATTTTATACAGGGCAGGAATTTCACCTGCTTTTGAGTTCCAAAGGATGATTCTGTATTGCTCTTAAGGAAGCTAGAGCCTATCATTTGACAAAAAGTAATTCTTTCTTTTCCTGTCAGCCCTCTGGGGCAGGGACTTTGGTTCTCACTGTTAGAGAAATGTACACCAGCCACATCTGCCTGATTGAACAAAGCTGTCCAGACAGAAGACCCTTCATGCCACAGTTCAGAGAAAGAGGAGTAGGGGTCAGCCTGAGTATTGACACCAGAAATGATCTGACCATGGCCTTCAAATAGCTAATAGAAGCCTGACCCTGCGCTCCCAGAAGTAAGTAACAAAACCCTTGCAGACACTAGCAGTGCAGGGGCAAGCTCCCGGCATGCTCTCAGAACAGCTTTCACTGTGCTGCTGGCGTTACTCCCTGCTTGGTGAGGTGTGGATTCTGTGGGTCCCTGCCTGCATCCGACAACTGCACAGAACAGCTGCCTGCCTGCCATCCATCATCTGGAAGATCTGCTCTGCTAAATGGCGTGCAGACATGAGCTAAATGCATGCTCATTTCCCTTGGATTATATTTTTGGAATTTCTGAGTAGATCTGGTGCCCCAAAGGCTAAAGCTGCTGCCGCCTTTTGGGGAAACTCCAGTGAAAAGTAATATCTCATCTCCAGGAGAAGACAATAGTCACACAGTACAGCACATCAAGCACTGGCTTTCATCATTTCAGCAAACACCACTAAATCACACAGCACATCATTTAAAACAAGCACTGTATAAGGGCTGGTAAAATAACAATACAAAGCAGCTCTTAAATTTCCCTGGTGTCAAACCAAGCCAATTGTACTGGCAGGACTCCAGCTTCTAAGGTGCATAGAGTATTAACATGTCTTACTGCAGACAAGCCTGGAAGTACAGGCCCACCCAGTGTTTCATTGCTCCCAGGTTTTCCATGGATAAGAGTAGACAAGAGTCGGACTAAAATCGTCAAACAATTAACTGCATGGGCAGGTCCTGATTTTAAGGGAAATGACATAGTTTTCACCTCTACCAAGCTGTCTGGTCAATTTTTTGAAAAGTCCATGTAACAGGGAAGTTGAAAATCCATAAGGAAATTGCATGAGTGATTCACAGCAGTTGGTGTTGGCTTTTCAGTAAGTATTGAACTCCAATATCACTGGCTGCAGAAAGAAGTGCTGTTTGCTGAAAATGCTGTGTTTTGGTTATAAACCCATCTGCCTCACCTGATTTCTAATGTGAATTAATTACAGTCATTTTCAGCTGGATAAAATATCCTATGTTTCTATCCTAATCCATTTCCCAGTATTGCTCCTAAATGTTGTTTGACCAACACCTTTGTCTGATAGATGAAACGCTTAGTCTACACATACAGATCACTTCACCCATCAGCCGAAACCAGAGGAACAATGGCATTACTAAATTGCAGCAAATACGCTGCACTTGTGAACATACATGGTAAAATTCCCTTTGAGTTCAGTGGGAGTGCGGTTAGGCCATCATTGCGTACGTTGGAAACAGCTGTCTGGTGCTCCAGTTTTACCTGTCCCAGCCTCAGACAGGTCTCACTACTTTTCTCCTACTGCCACTTGTTGAGACTTTGGGGACCTTGATAAGCAGAGATTAACTCTTTTTTTTGAACCCCTGCAGCATCTGCTGCTGCAGAGGGATGAGATGGTGATCTGTAAGCATCAGAGCATACACATCCATAGTGACTTGATCCGATTTGATGCTTTGCATTTATTATTATTAGAAAGTTAATCTTCCTGGAGAGATGCAGAGCAATTTACTGTTCCAAACTAGTTCTCTTATCTGGTAAACTGTGTCTAGGTCTTGTACTGCTTTTCTCATGTTGAAATGGATTTTGCCGCTGACATGCTGGGGTATAAGATGGGCACAGACTGCTTTGGAGTAGCAGCATTTGAAAACTCCTCTTGCATATGTATGAATTGGTGGTGTCCTTTTTCATTCTTGTTCTTTATACATGGTGGAGTAGCACTGAGTAGCTTTAGGCATGGATCGGTCTATGGGAGCATATCCTGAAAAACCTGAATGAAGAAGCAGCCTGATCTAAAACAGCGTGACTTGGGAATTCTGCTTTTCTTAAGCTGTGGTTCTCTTAGATATTCTGTTAGAGAATGAGTAAATTTGTGATCTAGATTGTTTACCTACAGCAATTAGTCCTATATTGATACAAAATCAATCACTTCTTTTTACTGAGTCTTCAGTAAGTTTTGTTATTCTCCCAGTACAGTTTGATGGGTGGAATGGACTTATCCCATGTTAATCAAGGAGAAGAACCATCACGGTGCAGTCACTGATAAGCAATTATAATGTAAAATAACAGCAATGAACTCAAATTGCCCCTCACTGCCCATCACTGCTCTGCTTTTTATAGTAGTAATATAGTCCATTAAAACCTACAATCACTGTAATGTTTATGCATTATTGGGGAGATAAATTGCATAATTCTCATTTTGCAATTTAAATGTAATTATGAGCTTACTAATGACTAAAACCTGAATTTGCTAGACTATCAGTTTTTCTAACACTTGCCAAAATTATAGGTAATTACTTAGAGCTTACAATAATTATAAGTCCATCTTTTAAATAATTAATGTGCACTTTCATGGTACGAAACAGCTAGTAATCAAACGACCTCTGGCTTTTACAGCAAGCCCATGCAATTAGTCTTATTGTGTAGGTCTATAGAAATGTACCCATTACAAGAGTCTGTTAAGTTGGCAGGCTTGATATTGATGGCTGTTGCATTTTATGGTACCAGACAATGATTAACACAAAATGGCCTTTAGAAATGTGTGTATGGAGAACATCTGAGTGCATTTGTGAGCCACTGGATGCAAATAGAGAAAAATAATTACAGGTGAAAGGAGTTAGAAATTGTGTTCTGTTGTCTTTTGGACTGTCAGATATTCTGCTGAGAGAGTGTTTTGAGTCCATTCATCTTTTCCATCCTGTGACTCAGATCGTTAGCCCAGGAGGGAACCAGCAACTTGTCCTGGGAGGTTTGTGTTGTATTAGACAATTCCTTTCATTATAGTAGCATCTATCACAGCTTCCTAATCGCAGGTGCTGCTGAAGCATCGTATATAGGTTTCTTCCTCTGGAGTCTCAAAGTTTAATGGGATGTCAGTGGGAAATGCCTAACTTGTGAAGGTCATAGTTGTCTGCTTGCCAGATGCATCCAACCCAAATTGCGTAATCTTCTGTTCTCAGCATTACCTGGTAGTGAAGCTTTCTTGCGAGCCTGTGGCCTATATACAGAGAACAGAAGGCACAAGACTGACTTGGTTGTTTTAATCTGAGCTCATGTGCCAAAAACTTGCAAAGTCAGCCCAGCTTCCCCGCAGTGCACCACTTCAAAGTTGTAAAGTCCAGGTAAGAGAGGTCTTTAGATAAAGCCAAAGCTGCTAAGTGGTGGTTCTGGTATTTGCTGTTTTCTCTGCAAACCTGTCTCCTAGTCAAAGCATTATGGGATAGTTTTCTTGGAAGAAACAAAAGAAAACAACAAACTAAACCAGTTCTGTGGAAGGCAAAATCATATGTCAAAATCGGTGCCGGAGCTTTTAATGTATGGATCTCAGCAGTGGAACTGCTGCAGTGCGGTGAACTGTAAAAATAATGCTGTCTTGTAGTATAAGTGAAGTGTTCTTAAACTCCTTCCTCGGCTCAAAAATCTGCCTTTCACCTGCCCCCATCTCAATATGCTGCACCTCTCTCCTCCCTTACCTGTAACACTTGCAACCTGGCAATAGTGTGTAAGACATTGCCATCCGTTCTGATCCCAGCTGCAGCACCAAAATGTGACAATAAGCAAATCACTTAACCTCTGTGAACCTCAGTTTATCTGACTTTAAAATGAGAATTATGGTAACAGTTACCTAGCACACTGGGGTGATGGGAGAATTAATTAATGTTTATAAAGACTTTGAGGTCTTCAGATGAAAATTGCTACAGTATATAAGTGCAAAGTAATTATGATTATCATTACTTTCATTTGCATGTATAGACTGTAATTAGCTGTGGATTGTATTGCATTGACTGTGAATAATTTAAAAGCTGTCTTCATGAAGGTGTCACTTTAAATGTTTTTACATTTTGCATTTAATAATACTAAGGTTTAGCTTCATTTTCCCTTTCCTTTCCCTCTGATAGTGATATATCCTATAATGTTGGTTTATTGGAGCTCTGAATGTAAAGCAGTCTATTTCTCATTCTGTTTGCCTTCATTTTGATGGTTCTGCCCTGGTAAATGCTGATAAAGGAGCTTATTTAAGACCGCAGGATGTCCCACTGGCAGGTCTGCCCTGTGCACACCCCAGCAAGGGAGCGGCGGGCTTGGCACCCCGCTGGTACTCATGGGCGGTGCTTGTGGCACCTCCAAACTGCCCCAGGTGCAGCCACGCTGTAAGCGTGGTGGCGATGGTGTATAGCCATAGCTTTTGTGACAGCCCTGTTGAGAACCCATTCACATTTGCTTCTCCACTTTCACTTTGTGACTCTACTCGTTATTCGACATAGATCCTCATTTTCTCATAAAGGAGTAATGAGGAAGGAACCATGACTAGAGACTCATTCTTTGGGCTTGTGTCCTTTCAAATGCTTCCCAAGTGTCACCTTAAGTCTTGTTTTGCAAACCCATGTATCATGGGTGACAGCAGCTCACCTTTTCTAGACCAATTCTCCAGCTGAATGCAAGAAATGATTCCTGTCACCTTGGAACTGAATGGATTGGAGGAAAAGAGGTACATCCCCTAGGTTGTTTCAAGACAGCTACGATTAGGACCAGGTTTATCCTACTCAGAAGCTGAACTATTGTTTAGTAAATGGTCCCTTGAGACTCGGGAATTTGTCTGCTAAGAACGTTACGAACAAAAGGCTTTTATGTTCTCTGAATCTCAGGAAGTCAAAGCCAGTTTGTTTGTTTAGTGACCCTAAACCCAAAGCCCTGTCTTTGGAGCTTATTTGAGATTTTTGTTTTATGCTGTGAAAGCAGAAATAATTGTGCTTCTTAAGCACACACTGGAAACCACACTTAAATTAACATCTCTTAATTAGGCAAAGCAGAAATTGTTGTTTGTATTGCTTGTCAAAATTATGCATGTGTTGATAAAAGGCAGGAGACATAGCCCCTCCATTACTTGGACCTGATTCAGCACGTGTGCTATGCTGTCCATGCAGCAGGAGTCCCCTCGGGCCCCCTGTCACATTGGAGGTCATGTCTGCTGCTTAATCGTATCAATGCAGCAGCTAAGAACTGTTAGGGGTATGCCCACTCAAGTGGCATAGTCTCATAAGTTTCCTATTACTTAATTTCATAATCTGGCTTCCTGACTTCAGCTGGAGATGGTGGCACACTGTCGCAGTCACTTAGCAGCACGCCACAGGATGATTTCTGTGATGACTTGGGGCAATACAGAAGGCCACTTGAATTTGTTATAAGGGAAATGGTCTTGTTTTCCAATGCTTGTGCTAAATTCATAGTTCAGTGTTATCCATCACTCCCAAGTACTGTGGAAAAAACTCACACTGCCTACAGTAGTATCTGAAGCTGATAATCTTCTAAATGTGCTTGTCCCTCTGCAGAAGGGAGGCACAGCGTTGTTGTCCCATCGTTACCAGTGGAGAACAGAAGCCTAAGGAGCCTGTGGTGGAGCACGTACATACAAGGAACAGGGCTGAGGGGAGATGAGGCATCTTCAAAACCCTTAAAAAGGGGAAGAGATTGACTTGTCCTTGTTATCTACGCTAGACGGAGCAAGGATGCTTAAGCTTCACACTTTGGCCAAGAAGATTGAGGTTGCCTACTACAAAGAGCTTTTCATGACATAGGTGTAAGGACTGGAACAGAGGGCACTGGGAGGTCCCACAGCTGGGTGGTGAGCATCTCTGAAACCTAACACTGGGATATAGGCAAGTTAGTGAAGAGGTGGTTACGCGTGCTCTTGAAGACCCTTCTGGCCCTATAATACAAGACTGACTGGATCGCTCATGCTTCGAGTCCCAGGTTAGCTTCTAATCCTGAGACTTGCCCTTTTCACATCCTGGAGTGTGTAATTTATATATCAAGTCTGGGCAGAGATTTATCATAGGGTGATTCATACAGGCTAAACTGAGGCATTTAAATGAAAGGAACATGGAGCACAGTGATCTGGGCCAGGTAGCTCAAAAGTATTTGGAGACTTTTTATGTTTTGAATAGCAGTGTTTGGGTTGGGATTCTCCGTCTGGTTCTGCTGCTATCAATGTGAGCTGTTACCGAGCACAGGAGTGAGCTCCCCAACGCCAAAATTAGCTGGGGTCCAGCTGGGGGCCTTCTCTTCCTCCATTATAGCAGTAGCCTGGGCACCCCTAACCTTTAACCTCCAATGAAAGAGAGAATCTAGAAATGCTTTTCATTGTGCTTCTTTTGGCTTTTCCTGGAGCTATGAGTCAGCTTTACAAAGTGATAACTGAAACCTGAGTCTTGTTCATTTATTTGAAATGACTACAGGAAATCAAGTTATTCTGCAGGTCTGTTCATTCCAATATGGTCATAGTTTCTCTTCCTCTGTGGCAAAGTGCACAGTGATAACCTTGCAGGAAATGTTTGGATATCTCCCAGTAATAGAGTGGACGTGTGTCCAGCGTGCAGCGCTGGCTAATGTTCTAAATCTATTTAGCACGCTCAAGTGTAGAGATTGAAAGAAATCAAGAGTTGTTTACTGCATCTGTAAATGTGAATCAATGGCTTGTTAGTCCATGCCAACCTCATTAAAATTAACTGTATCTGAAAGAATGAATGATTTTTATGGTGATGGATAATCCACCTAGAGTACGAAGTTATCAGAGAAGATGAAGAACCTGTGAATGCAGTGAAAATAGTTCATTTGAGAAGAGAAAGCTGTTGTCGGCAGAATGCTTTTGCAGGTAATTATGCTTGTTGAATTACTGTAGAGAGAAAGGGCAGGAGCATCAGCTGACCTAACCTGGCATAGTGCTAGTGAATTCAGTGGAGGTGTGGGGATTTACATCTGCTGAGGACCAGGGTCTGATTCAAAGCCAGAGATGAGTCCATGAAGACATGTCTGGTGACTTCAGTGGGTCAGGATTATTAGTACATAAATTCACACTGCTCAGCTACCGAAGCAAATAGCCTCACCACATAAACAGTATTGCCTTGAGCATGAGTATTGTTCTTCTGAACAGTAAAGGCTGCAGTGATCTCAAACAGTTGAGCACCTCATCCTCCTCGATGTGGTGCTAAGTTTATTCACTACATGTTCTATCCTAATCCTATGGATACTGCATCTATGTTTTGATAAAGCGAGGCCAAAAGAATTAGAACAGAAGGTGAGTCTAAGAGATTTTTCCTTGATTCACTCTATTACAGCATTCCTGGTTCACCCATGGAGAGGTCGAGATTCCCCACATAAAGTTGGTCAAGTAAGAGTGACCATACCGTTTCAGACATTCTGCTCTCCAGAAACATGACATGATTTGGGGAATGAGACACATCTGCATTTGGACTTTCTTTTTCCCTGTGCTTTTTTTTCAGTGAGGGTTCAGGATGCTGGTTTGGGCTCTGATTGTGAAGACATTGCAGTGCAATTCCTGACCAGCCCCATTTCTCTGCTCCACAGCAGGAGACATGTTTCTCCATTACATTTTGTAAAGGGAGCCTGAAAGCCGTCTCTCTGGGCTCCTGGCATTTAGTACAAGATAAGAAGAATGTACGCAGACAGAATTTTTTTACTTGTACTCCTTTCTCTTTATCAAGCAGACTGAATGACAGTAAGTCTTTGGGGTATCACATATTCAGATCACATCTTCTTGCAAACAGGTCTGTTGTTGCAGAAATTAGGCTTAGTTTACAAAATCCTTTACTAGCATTTTATAAACTGGCTGGTGATTTTTAAGTGCCCAGTTACATTGTAAACAAAATCATTAAAGTCTGTCATGTTAGAGACCTGAGCAATTGTAAGTTAAAAATCTTAGCTAATGAAGTGGTTAGCTCAGTCAGACCCAAAATCTAACCAGACAGATAGATGTGATTTATTACCTGGTAGATGATAAAGGATGCTTAAGAAGGAGTGTAGGAGAGAAGTCAGTTTAGGATGACCCTTTCTTTGGTACATCCTTCCACCTCCAGGCAATCGGTGGTTTAAAAACATCCTGGCTGTGGAACAGGCAGTGCAGCCTCAGTGCTGTGCTGGACCCAAACTGGTTCCTGCAGACACAAGAGTTTAATGCGACATCTCCATTGATGCAGCTGCCCTGCTCTTGCACACGAAGTAGTATCCCCACTCACTATTCTCAGTCTGTGAAGATATATAGGTACAAGTGTGGCTTGTAATTAGAAGTGACAACCCGTGGCTCTCCTCTCCACCTCCAAAACCTGCTACAGCCCTTTCACTGACTGCCACTGGAACAGTGGAACTGTCCCTTTAATTAGAAGCATATTAATAAATCCATCTTGTTCTCTAATCCCCACACACATAGTACAGTGATTCATTAGCACAGGAAGAGGCAATTTAGATTTCCTCAGATAATAGCAGCTGTCACTAATCAAATTAAAGGAGGAAGTGCAAATCAAAAGTTGGGCAAACCAGTCTGGCAGGGAGGAGAGTGACAGGCTGGTGTGAAAGACCTTTTGCCCATCCAAAAGGAGGATGGGGGCTGCTGGCAGAGGTAATTCCCAGGGGCATCAGAAGCTCCTTGCCAAAAGAATTGCTCCTCGTGCGGGGACTGGCTGTGTCCCCTGCAGTCCCCATGTCAAGGGCCTGAGGGAGTGCTCTTGCTGGTTTGCACAACTTCAGTGGGGCTTTGAAATGTGCAGAAATAGCTAGTGTACACAGTGCTTAGTGCAAAACCTTGTCTGAACATGGAAGCATTGGTGTTTGAACCATGAGTATATTTTTTCAGAAATGATGAGGCTTTGCATGCCAATGGCCGTGCTCATGTCCTCAGTGGAAGTCCTTCAGGGATGCTGTGCTACCTGGGCAACCAGGAAACGGGGAAAAAAGCTGTACTTAGCTTTTCTGAGAGAAGAATGCAATGCTTTTTTTTTTTCTTTTTTTTCCTTCTCTCCTTCAAGTATGTTGGAGGTACAGGTGATACTTGTGCTGAGCAGCCTGAGCTCTCTCGCTGACGTCGGTGCTCATCAGCAAAACAGGACCACCCCAGTCTGGCACACCAGCAGCAGCTCTAGCTCAGGGTCTTCTCTGTGAAGGGACAGAAGCAGCTACCTTGGCCTGCGAGTGCTGAGCCCCCAGCAGACAGGTGTGGAAGAAATGCTGCTCAGGAGACCACGCTGAAAGAGAACTTCAAGCTCCCTTCCCCCATTGTGGCAGCCGTCAGCTTGAGACAGCCATGATAGGCAGATGTATTTCCAATGCCTTTTGAAATCTTTTTTGCTCTTCCTTCAGGAACATCCCATGGCAGTGAGTGCTGTAGGCTAATCACAGCAGAAAATATTTCTTCTTGCTGGCTTTGAATTCTTCTCCTTTCAACTTCTTTGAAAGCTCCTCACTGGTGTGCTGTGGCAAGAACAAAATGTCTCGTCGTCCCTTCTCCAACCTACTTGCGATGTTATGTACATTTATCACAGCCGTTCTTGTTTGTCTCCTTTGTGAAGCCATGTTATTGTCTGGCCTTTCCTGTCTGTGTAGGAAGAGGTTTTTGTTCGTTGGTTTAGCTCCAGGTGAAGGAGAGGAGACTCAGGGCCACAGCCACCGTTGCAGGGGGAGAGCGGGGACAGCTTGTGTTACAGACCATGTGCGGGCTTGACTGTGCCGGAAATATCACTGGATTCTCTGAATATCTTCCTGGTTCAAATTTTGATTAAAATTAACAAAATCTATCTTGCTCTGGTAGTGGCGTAGATATTAAACATATGGGATAACATGAGAAACATTAGGCAGCGTGACCCCAGGCGTTGCCTCCGCTTCGGCTGTGTGATTTCAGCTGTCCAGGTGCTGTCCCCTGAAGCAGAGCAGTTTTGTAGATCTGCCTAACGTCCAGCCTTGCCTGTGTGTAGCGAAAGCAGGAGATCAAAGGAACGAAAGTGCTCCCTTCACTAGCACTGCAATCAGTGATACGAGCGATTAAAATATGAATTAATCTAAGGAAGATAAAAATGCAGATTTTGAATAGGAGCTGTTGGAGTCACCTTGAACTTGTGCTTAGTGCTGTTTGGCCTGGGTGATTAAAGACATTTACACTCCATTAAAAACCTTGCTGTTCTAATGTGAAAAACACCCTGTCAGCTGGGTGTCCCGCGTGCCTGCCATGAGGAGTAACCTCTCCATTGACTGGCTCGTATATTACTTCAGAAGAACTTAATAGTGTCACTGTGAAGAAAAACAAACAGCCTACTTTTTATGTGGAGAGGAGAGGCAGTGGGAGCCTGTTTCTTCCCAGCACTGTTACGATGGTAGCGAGACAATAGCAATTATCTTTGCCTTTGTCCTGAGCTGATTGTCTGAGGCTGAGACACTGTTGTCAGGCTGACTGTTTGGCTACTGCAGTTTGTGCGCTAGGAAGGAGGAACGTGAATGCAGTGGGTGGAAATTGCTGTCTTGAGGTTGCTTCTGGACTTGTGAAACCATCTGAGCAACTGTCCACCGCACTCTGGCGATGCCGCCTGCGTGATACCGAATGCTCCGTGGTGGGCCTGTTATGTGCGAGCGTGCGCTGCAGCCCCACGTCAGGGACAGGAGGAGCTGCCATCCCTGCCTGTGCCCCCAGTTTCCCTTCAGGGTGAGCACAGGCAAGCCTTCCGCATCGCGTTCCCCATCTGTAACGAGCCCTTTGCTGAGCACTACAGGATGCTCAGATGAAAAACTGGTGGGAAGCCCATGCAGAGCTGCTGGGGGCTTCTGCCGTCCTGCAAAGTGGGGACCCCTCCTGTGGCACCGTGCAGCAGACCCTTCCTGTCAGGCAGGGTCAGTCGCTTTCTCCGTGTTGGGCAGACAGGTCAGGGAGGAGGCTGGTGATTAATCACAGCTCTGAGTTCATCACAGCTCTGTCTGGAGGCAGATACTGCAGTACCCCTGGGGTGGCATTAACAAACCGAGCTGTGGTTCCATTTGCAGATGGAAAAGCAGTGTGGACTGTCAACATTCCTACTGCTTTTCTTTTTTTTTCATATAATTAGTGTTTTCCTATGATGTTTATACATCCTTGACCATGATAATCCACCTTCAGAAGGGGAGCTACTGTCTCAGGTGTTGGGAGGGACAGGAGACCACTCTGTCCTGCAGTGTGCTTGTGAGAGGCTTTGGGGCAGGGACGGGGGAGAACTGAGCACGGGGAGAGCCCAGAGTGCAGCAGGTGACTGTGGGGTCAGGGACAATGCCAGGCCTTGGCAGGGGCACACAAGAAGACTTCCTAGCTGTCCAGAGTGCGTGCACGCAGTTTACTGCATGCCAGCAAGCTGCAGAGCACTGCGCTGAGAGCAAGCCTTAAGGAAAGGATCCGTCCCCCAGGAACGGTGGGAACCTTTATCCTTACCCACACAATTCTGAGTTTTGTAAAAAAGAAAGTCTGTTCTAGTTCCTATTCAAATAAAAACTTGTTTTTTGATTGTTAAAGCCCCCAGGTCTTCCATGGTGTCCTGGTAGAATAGGTCTGGGCAGATCTACCTGAAAGATCTGGCTGAGCTGGTTTCTGTCATAGCAATGTTTGCCAGCTAGTTTAAAATACAATTTTAAAGAAGTTTTCATTATAAGAACTTAATGCAGAAAATTCCATCCAATACTGGTCATTTCAAATCATGCATAGTACTCAGAACATAAAGTGCTTAGTAATACGACCTGTGTTTGCTGATGCATACATGTCAGCTTTGCTAGGTACCAAATCCCCAATCTCTTTTTTTGTTTAGCCCCCAAACCTCAGGCATTATTAGCTGATATAAAGCATGTTATAAAGCATCATCTCTGTTACTGTTACTCTTTTGCAGTCCAGCTACTATCTACCACCAGTGTAAGCACCCAGGCCTGTGTGGATATCCTCTGCACTAGAAGGCAGCAGAACTGATGAGTGCTCAATTGGACTGAAAAAAAGAGTATTCCGTAGCTAAGATTTTCTTTGCATTTGATTTTAAATTTAAGAAAGATTTAAGGATGTGGAAATACTGTAAACCTTAGTTGTTTTTCCCTCCTCATAAAGTAAGGATGGCTGTGCTAGGTGTCTCTGCGGGCAGAGGGCTCATTACCACTGCTACCTGACAATCCTGACATGGATGGAAGTGTTTCTAGCAGCTGTTGGAACCTCCAGATCCTGGAATCCCAAATTACATTTTTGTCAGAAGGAAATATGTTCACACGGCAGCCACAGAAGTTTGGTATTTCCCACATAACCTAGCGAGAAAACTTACTGGAAACAATAATGCACTGGGAGAAGTAACACCATTTATGTCAATAAACTGCATGTAAAAATGTTTGATCACTTTCCTTCATCTGTCATGCTGATTGTTTTTAACTAACAGTCAGTAAAGACCCAGTGCAGTTTCCACTGACATCTGAAAGCTTCTTTTTAACCTCAGTTGGTGCTGAATTAGTTCCTAAATAAACCTCTCATCATCACTTAAAAGGACTGCGCTAAGTATATTATAATAGGACTCATAATAAACACTTTTCCCTGAACTAATGTTATAGGATAAAATAAATCAGGTTTCTGTATTAACCATGTAGCCAAGAGAGGTAAATGGAATTGAAACACTGCTTCTGTCATTTATACATTGGAGTGAGAGATGCACTTTCTCATTACAGGTACTTTAGGGCTATGTTTAAATAAAATACTTTCCGTTGGCTTGCCCTTGAACTCTGTCCCCTTTATCCAATTAAGCAGAACTCAGTGAAAGAGCAACGTAGCTCAGAGCTTGCCCTGCAAACTGTAGGGCACTGTAAAGGCTCAGATCTAATCCTGCCTTCATGAGAGGTTTGAAAAGTTTAAATCAATTGTCTGTGGAAAATCAATTATGAAGCAGACCAGTTCGCCTTCATGGCAAATGGAACTGATTCATCTGTGGAGTGCTTTCCTGTTCAGAAAGAATTATATTTGAGGTCTACGGCAGCAAATATTGGGAGAGAAACTGAATGACTTCCTACTTAATGATAAGCAAAGTACCAGCCAGAGCTGTTTTCAGACCACAGAGCTCAGCGCTTCAGCTTGTGATTTTTTTTTTTGTTTCTTTTACTGTCATGTCTCTTGTGCTGACATGCTTCAGGCGTTCCAGTAAATTCACGGATCCTTCTTCACCCGGTTATTTTTGCGAAAACATGAATTTGGTTGTCAGTGCAAGTTACTGCAGCCCAGCAGTAGTTACACTACCAGTTACAATAGCCCAGCAAAATTCAGCTAGTTCTGATTTCACTTGAGTCCTTATTAAATAACTTTAAAATGTTGTTGAGCATTTGCAAATTGTCATTGATATCAGGGGATGTTAGGTATTGCTTAGAGGAAAACTCTCATTAACTTCAGTAACTTCAGAGTTAGACTGTAGATCTTGGTAAGAGTTAACACATCTCTGGATATAAGCACAGAAGCTGGTTACTACAGGATACTGCAAAATACTAATGCTGGCAAGGGTTTCCACACAGCTCAATTCTAGCTTTACCTCTACCAGGAGAAGAGGCAAGAAACAGCGTTCAATGGAGGAAATTGCAGTGATGTAAGTGAAAAGGAATAAGGGAATATTTCCAGATATATAACCTTTCTGGATATACCTTTCCAGATATAAAGAAAACGATTTAAGTGGTCAGACACTAGAACAGGGGCCTAGAGTTGTTCTGGGATCTCCACCCTTGGAGATGTTTAAATTTTGACCAGATAAGGTCCTTGGCAACCTGATCTAGTTGAAAGAGCTTTGAGCTGGAGGTTGGCCTAAAGACCTCCAGAAATCCCTTCCAACATAAATTATTCAGTGATTCTTTTTCTTGCCTGGTCCCACATCCACCCTGCAGATACCCAGCGGTGAGAGAACGTATGACAAATAACTATCGTTATAAGCATTTACTGGTTGGTGGTGTGCATTTAACACTCTCCAGCTCTTGATCATTCAGAACAAATAAGAATCCACAGTGAAGCAAGTTAATGTCAGCGTTAGGTAATCTGGTGTTCCTATACATCCATTTTCAACAGATATCTCCAAGGGAGCAGAGGCAATGCAAGTACTTCAGAGTATTAAGTCACAGGTTTGAACTGTGTGTTTTTTCTCTGAATACTCAATGTTGACTCAGTGTCTGGCAATAGCTGAATGTCTCGGCATAACAAATAAAACATGGAAATGTGAATTGCTGTGAAAGACCAGCTTTACTAAAAAGGACCGACAGCGTAAACCTCAAAACAGAAAGCAGATTCTGGTCTCTTATTTTACTATTTTGCTTCCTTGCTCCATTATTTAGTTGTTTTTTGTTTGTTTGTTTGGTTGGTTTTTTGTTTGTTTGTTTTTGTTTTTTGTTTGGTTGGTTTTGTTTTTTGCCTTCTGGGGATGTTTTTCACAATAATGGGATACTTGATATGACACAAGTGAGCAATAAGGCAAAAATTATTGCAGAGTCATTTTAGTTACAGAATGCTATTAAAGTTGCCATTTATTTGCTGTCATTTAATTGACAGACCTTGAATTTGGAGAAATTGCCACTGGTTCTCTACTGCTGAGGATGGGGTACGCAGTTTAACATCATACAGCAACAGGGAAAAGGAAGCGCTTCAGCTGGTCTCTGCTGCACAAGAAATGTGTCTTGTCATACTGTTATGCAGAGGCTGCAAGTACTCTTTTGCCCTACAAGGTGACAAGACAGGGAAGGACACTGACAGTTTGTTGATTTATATCAGGCACAGACTGTGCAAGCTGTGGTGCTGGTCAGGATAGGAGCAGGATAGCTATTCAGGTAGAATAGGAATCCTACTTGGAAAGAAAGAGTTCAGAAGGGAAGGGCAGTCAGGGAAATGGAACTGAAGAACTTGATCTTATTTCTCATCCTCATTAAAGCCTGAATAGTGATGGAAGAAGAGGAAAGGCAGAAAGGGATGTAACTCCTCTTTCAGATCAAGGTCAAGTAGCAGCAGGAATGAGAGATCTGCACATAGAGACACCTAGCACAGGTGAGTGAGCAGCCGGGTTGAAAAACAAAGACAACAGCTCATCATGTAAGTAACCTGATAGTCAGAGGGAGGAGTGGGCGTGCATATTGACTATTATAGTTTTTACTTTCCCGCATCTTCCATTTTGTTGTTGTATAAACATTATTGAGAGGATTTAAAAACAATGCCATTCTCACACTAGAACTTCTCACAAGTGCTCTGTGGTTCTTCAGGACAGCACCACAAAAATCCTACAGAGGCCCCTCCTCCCTTGCCAGCTTTATTTGTAGAGCTACAGAGCAAATGTTGTAATTACAGGTTGGTACAAATTAAATTGATTATCCGGTGGTCTGTTTTTAATTAGAATCAGGCAAGGCTGGTAATCTTATAACATGTTCAGGAAAGCTGGATGAGTGTGTAAATGAACCCATGCATTTTATTGATTTGAATTAAAAATTCTACCAACTCTTAAAATGAAACCCGTAAAAACCAAGACACGTTCTGATATCTGATATTCACTTTCACACATAAAGTACCAGTATTTCTAAACTTCTTGTCCTCTGGATACAAAAGGAAAACAAGAATATTTAACAGTTAATACCTGGTATCTCACTGATTTTAGAGAAAATTATTTTAGAATATAGTGAGAGACAAGATTTTATAATTGCATATTTCGTATCAGTAACAGTCATCATCATGAAAACATCTCAACATAGCTGAGATAGAGGGTGAAATCCCTCCCTCCTCCTGCTCCGAACACAATCTGTCCCACTGATTTTGAAGGCTAGCACAGGAATAAATGTCACCTAGTGGCTTCAGTGGCATTTGCAATACATCTGGCATCTTCTGTCATAGTTACTGGAAAATACCAAGCTATCTCAGAAATTGTGGCATAGTATTGATTGGAAAATGCTGGATGAGGGTTGAGTTTAAAGACAAGCAGCGTATATCAAACGAGTTGATGATGGTTATAGCACATGCTGATAGCATGGAAAGGGCTTCTATGCGGGGCAAAGCCTCTGAGGAAATAACTCCCAGCCCTGTCTTTGAGAGCTGAGGTGGAGCTAAAGAATTACACAGGCACTGCAAGGGTTTCCATTAAGGCATGCTTTAATCTAGCCCCAGTCTAGCCTTGATTCGTACCTCTCTCCGGGGGATGCTGGGATTGATGTCAGGTAAGGTTAGGCCCGACTCTCATGATGTATACAAGGTCACAGCTATCAGAAGTGTCAAGTCATATCTAGCTTGAAGTTCTTCAGAGTCAAGCTTTCTGCTGTTATGCACAAGAATACTTCATGTAAGTACCTAAATAAGGATTTAGATGCCTATCTTTTAAGCACCCAAGATCAAAAATCAGGCTGCAGGTTTGATCTTCTGTCACTTATGTTTTCTCTCTGCTGAGTAAATCATCTCTCTGTGGCCACCATGGTTCTTGGAGGAGAAGCTGTCCTCTGGCTCTAAAACTTGCTTGAGGTAGGGCAACACCTGGCCAGTGGCATGGAGCCTAGGGTCTTGTGGGGTTAAACTTCATATTGACGTATAAGAAACATGAACTTCAGGCTAGCATGGGCATCTGGTTCACTTGGCTTTTCCAACACTTCTGGCTCCCTAACAGACAGGGTTGAGGGCAGCTTCGTGATGTGGTAGTGTAAGGGAGCATAGGAGAGAGCAGTTCTTAGAGGGCAAAATTTAGGAGCCTGAAATGTTTTGCTGGTGCCCCCTTGTCCTGGAGGGCACTTTTGCAGTGTACAGAGCCCCTAAGTGCCTTGCTCCACAATCCTGGCACTGTGCCTCCAAGTGCCGGCATTGTAAGCCCACTCATAGCACCAGTGTCATTTCCTAAATATGAAGTGATGCTCTTGCCTTCCCCAGCTTCTGCGGAAAGTCTGATATGATCTCCCCTGTATCTCCTTCATGTTCCCAAGCTCTCAGCAGAAGATTTCCTCTTTTTCTATGTCCTAGCCTCTTGGAGGAAGCATTTTCTTCTGACGTGCTTTCTTGTGCATGCACTTCCCATTCTGCTCTACCACACTGCACCTGCTGGGTTGGTTTTCTTCTTCCCTTTTTATACTGGAAAAGTGACTTACCCTCATTAACCTCCTGGCTGGTAGAATAAGAACCACGGCATAGGGAGGTTTATATGAGTCTGGCTTATTATCCAAGACTGGAATAACAAGTGTTTCTTTGGGATGAGACCACAGTAAGAAGCCCGAGGGACATGCACTAATTGCCGTATAAACAACTCAAGCCTAATGCTCTCCTTCTGCTGTTAATTCATCGCTCTCTTGAGCTCCACAGTCATGCTAGTAGTGTGGTTTGGGGAGGTTGGGGTTATGTTGGCTTAAAAATGGTAAACGTTTTAATAAACCAATCTGTGCAGCCCTTGTTGAAGCGCAACGAAGAAGAGACGGGCAGGCGGTTGTGTTGGGACAGAGGGCTGCTGTTCAGCTGGGGAGGCAGCTCTGTTTCATCTGCAAGCTAAAGTCCCTGTTGCTTGGGTGTCTCCACTTGCCTAATTAAATTGTCTGTGTGCTTAGGTGGAGAGAGATGCAAAGTGCAGAAACAGTGTACAGTGCTTACATAACCTAAGTGATTTCTGCAGCAATCATTGTAGGAGTTAGCTAATGGCAGGGTACGGGGGCCTCCTGCTGAGTTTCCATTACCTTGTAATTTTCAGCTTGTTCACTGTTGCAAGAAAGCCCCTCTGTCTTGTAATTCCTCCAGCATTCGTGTCTCATCTTCTCCAGACTCCAAGTACATAAGATGCTTTCTGCTGGGGGATTTATTGAGATAAGTTATTGAAGTCAAGCAGTGAGGCAAGCATCCAATATTATGCTATTCATCTCTGAATTTATGTTCCCACTTTCTTTTGAAGGTCTAATGTAATCACAAACAATTTGTTTTGTATATGTTTAAAAATTCATAATTTTCTTGTACAATGGAAAAAAACAGCACTTGTAGCTCATTAGTGGTTGGATTCACAAAACATCTGGCTTTTCCTTTTGATGTAATTTCTGTGTGACTAAAATTCTGCCTTCATTTTTGAGCAGTTCAAATGAGGAGGTACAATCACTCTGCCAGAAACCCATTAAATGTGCCCATGAGTCAGCCTGTGTAATCTTCCAAGTTTGTTTGAGAGAATTAGAATCCTTTTTCCCCCTGGCATTTTCTGATCAGCTTTCCCAGGGTGTGGGAGGACCCCCTCCTGCTGACCTGCGCATAAGGGAGTTCTCTGCTCTTTGGCTCTTTTTGCTCCTCTGTTAAACTCACTGGAGCTCTGTGTGCTAGGTGCTGCACAAGCACTTCAGAGGAGCATGCCTGGCAATGAGCTTCCAGGCAAAAGAAAGGCAGTAGGATTGTCCCTACCCTTCAGCTGCTAATGTTAACAGAGACCTTAGCAGAGATGCTAAGGGTCTGACTTACAAAAGTGGCAAGCACATAAAGCTCTGCTAGGTAGCAAGTCTGTTCACGGGAGCTTAGTGCTTCTGAAATAAACCAGGCCTTGAGAAATCTGAACGCTATCACTTGGGATGAGTGTGGCCAAGCTGGGAATTAACCAAGCCTTCTAACCTCCCATTCCTTAACCACAAGCCAACCACTTAGCTTTGAGAAGCTGACATTTGACTGTAGACTGAGTGTTCAGAAAGAATTTAAAAAACAGAACAAAACAAAACAAAAAAAAACCAGAAACTGCAGCAGATGAAGAGTCAGGTGCTGAACACAGGCAACACTGCTGGTGTAAAGCATGGGCAAGGTCTTCAGGGCTTACTCCAAAGCACACCAGAGTCAAAAAGAGTCTCGTCTAAATGTTAGGTCAGGAGCTTACCACTGCTGTGTCGGATGTTAGAACTGTTGCTGCTGTGTGCTGCTAACATGGTAGTGATTTTCTTCCAGGGCAACAAATCACACTGCCCAGGCTGATAGGGAAGAAAATGTGACCAGACAGTGAAATTGCCAAATTCACAGAAACATTGAAACATCCTGGGTCTGCAAAATCATGCATTAAGCAGCGTGTATTTTCCTATGCTCAGGGTTAGCAATATTCTCAAGCTATTCAGTTGCTCCTGAGGAGAAAGACAAAAAAGCAACTGTAAGTTCAGCAAAGCCACACGTAAAACTTCAGAAGAGGGTTATCTGCTGAAGGGGCTCAGTAGCGGCTGATAGCTCCTGATTCCACCTCCTGCCATGTCAGTCAGCCTGGGCAGGTTTGTGCATTTATTGATCTTAATCCACTTCCAGCCTAGTGGAAACTTCAGAAATTCGATGCAGATCTGCACCTGCCTGGTCTGGTTGTTAAAAGGCTGAAGCTGCAACTGAGCTCTTTCCAGAGCAGTTTCTGTTTCCAAATAGAAGTTCAAAACATTGTAGAGGCTCTCCTGTCACTGGGAGATGCACACGCTCCCCCTGAGATTAGCTTCCTGCAACCACGTTGCTTTGATTTGCATTGCAGTTCATGTTTCTTTGGATGTGTAAATGTACTACTGCCAAGGCACAACCACATACCGATGGTGATGGATCACCTCTGCCTCCAGTTTACGTGTATTTCTCTCATTGCTTATCGGCCTGCTGTATGCGTTCTGCTAGTCTGGCAGGATGCACTTTACATTTCTGAGTGTAAAACTCATTTCTAATGTGCATCCACTGATTACAGCATCCTCCAAATAGATGTCGCTGGTGTGGTCCATCACTTGCGTGGTCTGCAGCTGTTTGGTCTCCCTTAGGGTGATCCTGTTGGACAGAAAAAATGACCTTCCCGGAGGGGGGGAGGCTCTCTGCGGGACAACCACACAGCAAGGCTGGTAAAAGCTGCAGAGCTTGGTTGCCGTCAGTCCAGCTCTTCATGTGGACACAGCTGAGGATGGGTCTCCTTACTCCCCAGCCAGTTCCCAATATTCAGGAGGTTGTGTTTTGCTGTATTTAGGTGTGGTTGAAGGGGTGCCAACTGCAGAGCTAGGAAACAACTTTAGCTGTGAACTTGGACCGTAGTTTGGGAGCAGAGTTCATTTTCTTGTCATCATATGTGTCTGCTTATTCTATTTAGAAGATGTCTACATGCACATCACACTCCTGTGCTCTAGTAAATCTTTCCTGATTTTTCTTTCCTTGCTGTTACCCACCAGCTACTCATGCACTCAAACCTTTTCCAAAAATTTTAAATATCTGTGTAATGTAGCATTATCCAGCAATGAATCCAGTCAGTTGAAGCTCTCAGAGGCACTGTGAGGCCAGAGCAAAATTCTCCCAATAGCAGATCTTGCAGATAGGCACCAGAAACTACCATGCACCATAATGTCACCCTTACAGAGACTGCAATTACAAATAGATTCAATGGAATATGATTAACCCATAGTTAATACTTGTGTACAGAAAAATGTCAGGAGACATAATAATCAGTCATCAGTGAATGATTTGTCCAACTTTAACTTTTATTAAAAACCCAGACTATATTGCATTTATACTAACCTGACAATTTAAAAACACTTCCTGCTTTTTTTCTTAAAAAAAACCAAACAACCCTTTCTTTTGGTCTAAAATGTTGTTTTTCATTATTTCTTTTTGACAAGGGATGGTATTGTTGACTTTTGTTACTTAGGGAACCTTCTGAAGTAGCAACTCTCTGGCTACCCCTGAAATTTGCACTCTGGGGAATTTCCTAAAGTTTCGGGAATACAGAGATTGTTCTGTCAAGACGGGACTTTGAGAACAGTAAAAGCTGTAGGTACCAAGTCTAATCCTGATGTAAACAGACGTCCCAGGTCTAATGAAGGCAACAAATTTGCTTCAGTTATATTTGCATCAAGCTTTCTTTAGTAATTTTTTGGTAGATCAAGAGTATTGTTTCAAAAATACGAACAAAGATCTGATCTGACTCAAGTTCATCTAGGCATTTCCAGTTTAGGTTATGCATGTTTTGGGATTCTCTGAATGCACAGCAGTTTCATTAGCCAAAATCTATCACATTTAAAACAAAGTACAGTTTGGAAAACTTCTGCTTCCATGTCAAGGGCTTCTAGTATTGGCCAGACATTACTCCGAGATCACTTGTGGAATCCTGGTCTGTGACTTGACACAAAGGAGGCTGTATGCATCCCTAAGTCTTCTGAAGTGAAAGTAGCAAGTATGTCCCTCTGCCTGTTTATAGTTGTCATACTGGAGTCCTGGTTAGTCTGTGTTGCAAAAGCTTTAAAACCCATACCCATTTGCCCCCAAGTCTGGCTCTTAATGATAAGTCAGAACTCCTCTGCTTTCTCTTTCAGAAGCAAAATGTGCTTCCTTGAAATGGCCATCACAGGCACGCAAGGTCTCATGTACATCTCTTCCTGGAAAGGAGTGTGGAGAGGGATTGCCATGCAGCAGATGGTGAGGACGTTGCTTCATGTGTCATCAGGGAGAGCATATGACAGTAAGCTGTGGAATACAAGAACCTTTAAAGGGAGGGAAAAAAAAAACAAAACAAACCTACTAGCACACTACCTCAGGTATCATTGTTAAATATTGAAGTCTTCATTATTTTGCTCCAAGACGTAGTAAACGTTCATATACCCTCTCAAAGGCAGAAGACTACCAGGATACACAGAGTTGTTAGGTTCAAGCCTTCAGAAGTCCTGTGCAGTACCTGTTACATCTGTGAACTGTTTACAGCATATGGTCTGTGTGAAGTCAGACTGGATGATCACCATGGTCTCTTGGCCCTAAGGCCTATCAATCCCTGTCCACTCGCTGCATGGTAGCCAGTCTGTGCCTTGGCACGACTCTCGGTACGGGAGCGGGAGGCCAGGGCTGGCTTTGCAGTTGAATAAGCAGTTCTGCACAGCTCGCATTCCTGAGCCTGCATTCAGCGGTACGTACAATGGTGAGCTTTCCCTGGTGAGGACATTGTGCTGTGTAGCTTTCAGACTAGGTGACAGGAGGAGTTTGGACCTGTACTTCCTTGTTCTTGGGACAGTCCTGAAGGAGAGATTTTCCGTAGGATCATATTTTGCAGTGCTGCATTTTCACATGTACAGCCTGTGGGCTACTTGTGAAATAAAGCCTCTGTCTCTTACAGAACTAAAGCGCTTTATCTCCCCACCTCTGCTGCTGCTTTTGTCTGAGGGTTACCTGAGGATCAGTAGTTTAAAGGATCAGTATTTGTAAAGGGAGTCAAATTGCCTGAGGTGTTACTGAAACCGTGTCAAACGCTTAACGTAAGGATTTTAATTTGTTTATTTATTTATCCACTTATTTCTTGCACCTTCCTGTGAACATATGCCCATAATTACCATCAGGTACGCTGCGGTTTGAAGCACTACCATGGTAAAACATGACAGCTCTTCCCCAGTGCTTTCAGAGCTTCAGATAGAAGAAGATGGAGAATTAAAAAGTGATCTCATTATCCTCTATTGTGCATTAACAAAACCCTGGCACTAACACAGCGAATACAGATGGATGTGAAAATAATTGCTTGGTGCAAGTTGGATTTGGATTTTTTCTCTCACTTTATTATCTCGATGCTGAGGGGAATATTAGTGAATTACAGCATGGGAAAGTAGGTCAACATCAAACCTGGAATGGAGAGGAAATGTGGTTGAATAGTACAAGACTGACCTGCTTGTAGATAGGCAATTGAAAGACGTACTGAATTGCCACCAGACCGATCCAACATCTCTTACTCTGCTTGCGCTTTTGAAGAGCTTGGCAGTGAAGCAGTTGTGTAGACATATGTCCTTTTAAAAAAAAAGAGGAAGGAACCCAGTATTGATTTAGACAGAAAAGTCAAATGTTTCTGCTGCAACTGTGACAATAAATTCAAAAATAATTCAAGAGCTTCTGACTCTCAACATGACAGGCCAAGGGGATATGCCTCCTGGAGTAGAACCTCCCCCAGGGGTGGCAGAGAGCAGTGGGAGAGGATTAATGACTGCACTGCTGAACCATGCACAATGCACAACATTAGGAGGGCTTTGCTATAATGAAACCTTCAGCCTTCAGCTGCCTTGCAGATTCTCCGAATAGCAGCTGCCAGCACTGTGGAGAAGCTCGGCACAATAGAAAAAGGGTCAGACCGAAAAAGCGGAGCTGGAGTTAAAAACTAGTAAAGAGATAAGGGAAAAATAAATGTGAAAGGGAAAGAGGGTTCCTTTCCTTTCCTTTCCTTTCCTTTCCTTTCCTTTCCTTTCCTTTCCTTTCCTTCCCTTCCCTTCCCTTCCCTTCCCTTCCCTATTGCAGCATTCCTTGATGCCATCATCCTGGGAGGTGGGGTTTACATGCAGGGATCCCAGTGATTTCTCCCAGGGACTGGCCAGACAGTTTTACAACCTGCTTTTAATGGCTAGAGGGAAGTGCCATAGCTAATCCATCTTACTCTTTGTCTTATCTTTATTTCTGGGCCTGCAGTGATGAAGTGGAGCCTCATCATGTGAGGTGCCATATCAGCACAGACTAAACACACTCTTCCTGCTCCAGGATGCTTACAATTTCAGTGTCAGAGGAGGCAAAGCTTAAGTAAAGCAAAGGAAAGCACAAGGAAGAAATGAGGTGAAGAGTTATGGTACCACTTGTCCTCCTTAATGTTAATAGCAATGAGAAAGCTAGTCCTAAAACACATGAGACTCCACACTTTCTTTAAACTCCACTGTTCTGCAGTTAAAATGGGTTTAAAAAAGAGAATAGTGTTGTCTTCTCACAGGTGATGTAACTGAGTGTTGACTCAGTTGACTGCAATTTGGAACAGTGCTGGTCTGATTTAGTTCTGGGTAACAGATAAGCACATAAGGGAAATTTTGGACTAAGCCATTATGAACCCCTTAAACCTATTCAGGAAACTGGAAGGGAGACTTCCCATGGCAAACCTGATAAATGATCTGGTGCTCAGATGGTGCCGTAGTCTTTGAGATCCAAAGTGTATTTTGTTACAGGTGCATTGATGTGCAAAACTACAGGGAGATTAGGATTTTTGAGCAAAAGAAAAAAAACAAGAATAAAGGTGGTTGTTAGGAGATGTGGCTATTGCATTTGCTTCTTGCATCTCGTTGAACCGTTTTAACAATTGTCACAAGTATCTCCAGCCATTATGGCAAGGACATTGCATGACTTACAAAAGCCTGGCTAAAAAAATGCACACACACTTCTCTAAAGAGAGAGGTGAAGCCTGGGGAACCTTTAGTTTCATGGCTTGATGCAATCAAGGAGCAGACAAATTTTCCTGCCCTTAAATGCAATGGCTTTCATTAGTCTGGTATTTAAGAGAATAACCTTTAACACAACAAGATTGCTGCATTGCCCTGATAATATATCTATCTGCATAATCTCCTGGGTTTTTCAGGTTCAGAATATGTTTTGCTTTCTAAGTCGCAGTTCTGTCTTTTAAATACCACCTGTGTCCTCTTCCCCTTGAGTAAGCACTGCGGTACTGCCTCTGAGCCAGAACCCCTCTGTGACCCTGGACACATCTCTTACCTTCTTCTTCTTCACCTTAGCTCCTTGTCCTATGGAATGGGAATGCCACCATACATCTAGAAAGTGTTTGTCATATCCTGTGGACTTGGCTACAAATGGCTTGTTGTGAAGCCAGCTGAAGTGCAGGTTACCAGTGTGCTGTTGAAGTGTTACTTCAATGCTAGTATGTTTTGTCTTCACATGGATAATTGATGCTGGAAGAGGTGCTAATCTGAAATAAAGTGATATAAATTTTGCATAGCTTCCTGGACAGCACCAGTGTTGCTTCAGCTTTTGCCTTACCCAACTGAGATCAGAATATGACTTGTTCTGCACTTCAAAGAGGAGCATGATCATATGAAGTATGGATTGTGTCAGTTTAGTTTGGTTTAGATAGGATCGCATTGGTTTTCCTCCCAGCTGTGTCTAACAAAGGCAGCTTTATACAGTTACATTGCATAGCAAAGTGGAATTTGATTTTGTGGACTTGACACGGATTTCATTCAACACAGGGATTTGCATAAAATGGCTAATGGTTTGTGGTGTAGTAATACAAAAGTCAATAACAATATCAAGGGAAAAAGGACAGATCAGTGTAAAATGAGAATGCCAACCAGGATTCTGGCAGTGTAGAGATGAGGCTGAGAAAATGCTAACGTACACGAACAAAGAAGTCCCTCACTGCTGGCACAGCATAAACCCCAAACAGCACAGCAGAAAGGAGCTACCTGCAAAGCAAGCGGTGGCTGCATGCCACCCAAGGAAAGGGCGTGACACGTGGGGGACACAGGGAACCGTTCAGAAAAGAAAAGAAAGATGTTTTATCTGAATACTAAGGCAGAAAGCTTCAGCTTATTTATCTGCTTTTGAATTTTAATGATCAGTTTGAGTGATAATTACGGAATTTCTATATTTATATAAAACCAGCACATAAAATAGCACAATTTGATATTTATGAAGTGCCAGTTTTCCATAAATACAGAGATTTGTTAATGAGCGCTGGGAACTATTCATTAAAATTCAGAAGTAGATAAATAATGAATAGGAATTGCTGTTTATTCATTAAAATTCTCCCAAAAAAAAAAAAAAGGGTAAGAAAGAAAGAAAAATATCTCCTCACTTATTGTTGATGAATCCAGCCTGTTTTATAAGTGTTTTCTTTAATTAATGCCATTTGACACTATTAGTGCCAGAATAGCAGAGTCATTTGCACATTGCAGGCTATAAGTAGAACTGCACTAAAGCTGTCCAAGGCCCTAGGATTAAACAAATCTGGGCCCAACATGAGTGTCCGTGACTGCCGTAGGAGCGTCCCCACTGGGGACGAAGGGTCAGTGCCTATGCTATGTGATGCGGGCTCCCACGTAGACCTGATGCCTCTTCGTGTGGCTTCTGCCCTGCCTCTGAAGGAGGTTTTATCCTTCTCCAGAGGAACGCTTAGCTGATGAAATTTCAACAAAACAGTAGATTTCAGAGGTACAAGTTAGAGGTTTTGTGTCAGGCTATCTGCAAACTCAGCCAAAGATAAATATTTGTTATATTCAGGTCCTTGGTTTTCAAACCTCACTTCTCTACTTTCTAACTGACAGCTGGTCTTCCCAGGAGATTGGACCTTGGCCCAGGTCCTGGTCATGGCATTGCTCTTTGGGCCACTTGCACTGGTTTGTGAAGGGTGGGGAGCATCTCGGGCAGGGATCCATTGACTTGGAGTTGTGCAAGGACACTGTACCGGGGCCAGGGAGTTCAGTACCTTTCTGGCTTGAGCCCTGGGTACTTCAGGTTGCCCAAGGACACTTCTGTTGGAATCTTATTGGTACGAAATTGGACAGATGTGTAAGAAAATGGACAGAGTGTGAAACATCCCTCCACACCACACACACATGCCTCTGGAGCAAGCTTTGTGTTAACGAGGTTAACTTCAGTTCAGTGTAATTGCCAGGTTAGGAATAGTTTTGCTGGGTCTGGAAACCTGCATGTTTATATTGCATAGCTGACCATCAGCTTAACATTCAGACCACTGAAAAATCTGGAGCAGCATCATGTTGTGAGCTGGGCACAGGCTTTCAGGAAGAAAACTTTCAGACAAAGCCGCCTGGGTTATAATATTGCCCTTTTCTTCTTCCCTACCTGCGGCTGCCTTTTTTGTTCCCTTTCATTGCTTTGTTCCGTATATACACTTGCTTTTACGCTCTTTGAAGTGTCCTCCATGCCACAGAGGCTGCTGTGCTGAATGCCAATCAGAGTCTGTGAAAGCCTGGCAGTGTTTTGTTGGTTGCGGGCTCTTTGGGAGAGCTCACCCACTTCCCTGAGCCAGCGCAGGAGCCTGAGGTCGGAGCCGAGGGGGTTTCTACCCATTGCCTTCGGGGACGTTGGATCAGGCGCCACAGGGAGCTGGCTATCTCATTTCTGGCTCTGGCTGTGCAGCACAAGAGGAAAAGTAATGCTGTCAGTTGTGCAACTGTCAAGAACACAAGGTAGAGGGTTGTCAGGAAGGACATGGAATTGGAAATGAGGATTCAGGGCCCCTTTAAAAGAGCTCTTGTCTTTTTTTTTTTTTTTTTTGATATGAAGACACACAAAATGGATCTTAGTATATTAAAAAAGGTCTTAACGGCATTTGGGTTGTAAAAGGTTCCCTTTCCACCTTTCATTCCTTCTGTCTACCCTTGACCTCTTGCCTTTCCCTGAAAGTTGGATATAAAACAATAAAATGTGGGATTTTATGTAGAATACCAAATCGGCTCCTGTGGGGAACAGAATTAATTCTACTCAGGAGCAGAAAACGAAACCCAGAAGCATCAAAGCGTAGACATAAATTCAATATCCCACTGAGCCCATCACTTAGGATACTTCACCCTTTCCTGCATGTCTATCTTTCAGTCAAATGTAGATGTAGGGAAAGGGTTTATTTTAGTTTAGCCTGGTGTTACAAAAGCGGAAGGAAAGAGCAGCAGCAGTTGCTGTCTGTTTGCGGTGTGAGGTTTATAATTTCACAAATGCCAAATGCGTTAATCCAACCTGTCATGTTGCAGTTCTGTTTGTAGATCAAATGGGATTAAAAGATTTAGTTGAAGCTTTCCTGATGCATTTAAATAATATGACTAGAAAAGTAATATTGAGAAAAATGAATATTTTAGAAGAGAATTTGAAACAACTGATATATTAACACCCAGTATATTAAAAAAGAGCAGAAGGGAGGTTGTCCCGGTCCTGCAAAACATGTCAATAATACACTCCATTTTTAGCATCAGGAAACTGACCTGTCTCCTACTCTAGCATCCTTGGGTTCATCCACCTCTGGAAATTCAAACAAGATGCTTTAGCGCAATTACTCATGTGCAGGGCTTAACATTAAGCATATACTTACACACTTTGCTGGATGGGACCTTTAAAAATTGCTGCAGTACCAGGCTTGTTTTTTCCCTTTATTTTTTTCCCAGCATACCCATTGCTTGTTTATTCTGTATGAGGGAGAACTGGCCTAATCTTTTGTCTTTTTTTACCCCACAATATCTGATTAAAAAGAAACTGCAATGCCTCTTAAGTGGTGCAATTTCCCAGAGGCAGGAAGTCTGGTGCACAAGTTTTGTTGAGCAGGAGCAGCGGGGACTGTGTGAATGAATAAAGAGTTGTTGTAAAGCACCTATTCAGGACTAACTTGTTCTGCACCCAGGACATCTGGTTGCAGTGTGAGTAGACATATCCAGAGCTGCTCGGGCTTTCGTCTTGTGCACAGAAGTGGCACAGCGGTGGCTGGAATTCTGCTCAGACTGTGCAGTTCCCCTGCGGACTGTAGGCAGCCCATGGTGATTCACGGCAGTGAGTTGCACTGTTGTGCCAGCTAGAAACTAAAAGAGAAGCAAAATAATTGAGGATTTAGAGCTTGTTTTGAAGGAAATAAGGTTAATGATCTGGAGAGAAAGAAGCATGACACGGCCCTACCCATAGTAGATGTACTGGCCTTCCATAGCAGTTTTTGGTTAGGCAGCTGCATTCAGTAGATCCATTCTGCCTGAAATCTGTAAAGAATGTAATATAACAGCGCAAGATACACACTCATGCAGGTATGCTAAGCAAATAAAGGGAGAAGGGAGATCACAAATTAACTCCTGTCAAGGTTTGATACTGGGATTTGTGCTTTTACTATTGACTTGTCCTAGAAGTAGATGTGAATGAAGTGGTGATACAAACTTAGAGTGGACATCAGCAATCCAAAGCTAGACAGCGGTGTCAGGCAGAGTAATATCTTGGATGCAGGGACCTATTATGACACAGGAGAACTGGGTGAACTTAGGGGTGGGAGTAAAAAATCGGAGTAAAATTTCATGACGCGAAGGGCCAGGTCATGCTGATAGCAAGAGTTTATTCTAAAAAATATACTGTTTTCTGTTAGGCAGAACAGATTGAGAGAGATAGTTGAGTGCATTAGGCCAAAACTAGGCTAAGAAACTACAAAGTATGGTGAGAGACATGACCCAGGGTGTTCGGGTGTTTCAGGCAGTTTTCAGCAGGACGGAAGCACTGGCCCCACTGCACAAGGCCAGCGTGGGACTGTGGGAAATGACATGCTGTTGCAGTTCCCTGTGCTGCAGACGGATGAAGCCTCACTGGAACAGCTACAGAGATGGGCTGTTAGGGGTGATCAAGAAGATGAAGGGCTTCTCTCGAATGGAAAGCTTTGGTAGTGTGGCTGAGCAGAGATATGGTTGCTCTTTCTAAGCCCACAGGGAGGAAGGGAGTTAATGCTGCGATGGAGAAGAGCTATTGAAGAGAACAAATAGGTACAGACTGGCCATCAATAAACTGGAAACCTCGAGCTGTCACAGGAAGGAAGTTTTGGAGCAGCCTCTGTATAGCTGGAGTGGGGATACGAACTCACCCAGTTTTATTACAAATCCTCTCTGTTTCTGGAAGGGTTTGTTTGACAGGACTGCTTCCTGCAGCCACAGGAGACCGGACCCCCTCAGCACAGCCACTGCTGCTGAAAGCAATGACACTAAAGTTAATTAACGCAAGTCCAGTCAGCTCGCGCTCCGGCCAGCTGAAGGTCAGTTACATTGCCTGGGGCACAGGTTTGCTAGAAGCGGCTGGGGGGTAAGAAGAGAGACTAGAGGATGGGGGAGGTTTCTACAGCGATAAGCACCAGGCTGGGTGAGGGTAAAAAGGAGAGATTTGTGTAGTATTTCTGGATATCATGGGAGCAGCAATTATATACTGTGCTGAGAATAGAACTGCTGGCACCTTCACATTCATGGCTGTATGTCATTCTGCAGTGTTGCCAGAAACTTCTAAAAGCGTCAGCATGGTCCTTACCAGGAACTGGGTGCAAGTGATGCCAATTTAACAGAAATACTGATGTCTTTGAAAGAACCTTCATTTCTTGGGTATTCACCCTGCCAGTCTGCCCATTTGAGACAGTCCAGTACAGACTGAAAGAGGGTAGAAGTGCTTGCTAGCTGCTTTTGTTTGAAGAAAGCATATGAAGCTTTGGACAGAAAATCATTGCCGTTTTAACATCTCCTTTTTCAAAATGCGGTGTAGTAGCTGATAGAAACATTGCATGCGTATTTACCAAATCAACAGCTAGTTTAGCAGGGACCGTGATTCTGGGTCATTTTGAGGTTTGGGTAATGTTTTTGTCCTCTGTCCCAAACTGTACCAACCTGTCTTCCAAAGCACAGGCATTCATTATGTCATTTAACATCTCACTGCACTGTCTAATGCTTTATAAGCCTCCTGTCTTTTAAAGTATATTATACATATGCAAAGGAAGTTCCCTTCTAGCTTCTGTTCTTAACAAAACCAAGAAAATAAATCACAAGGAAACTTACAGACACCATGTCTTGCATGGCACAAAATAGTTCTATGTTGTCTCTTCTGCTTTTTCCCCACCTATCTGAAATTCTCTTAACTACTGACACAGTGAGAACTGCATGCTATGGAAAATCACAGTGTCTATGTTATATATTTCTGACAAGCCCTGGTATTATCCAGGGAACAATCCATTACTTATATACCGAGAGGTGAGAGCATGTGCCTTTAACTCATGTTATCTCACTGTGATTTCAAATATAAACACTTCTCAGAAGTGGGTGAATAAAACTGAAGGCTTTAGGATTCTGTCATGTCCGGTTACATTCAAGATTCACATTGTCGCCTACTTCAGAAAATATGAAACAGTGTTATTTTTAATCCAGTCATTTTTGGCTGAGCTAAGCATATGTTTTGTTGTTGTTGTTGTTGAAATGTTTCAAAGCAATGGTTTCTTTGCAAAACATTTTCCAGGAGCGATATATCCTCCCAGATCTTGTAAGAAACCACTAGATCTTAAGCTAGGTCCAATTTTTGGACCGGCTGCGGTTAAGCATCTAGGACTAAAGATGAAAATGCCTCGATGGATTTCTGGACACACTTGGATGGCCAGTTCTGTGATGAACATAGAGCCTGTTATCTCAAGAGGTGTTGATGGGGGATGGCATGGGATTTCCATAACTTAATTGTAGGCACCAAAATTAGCAAGGCTGAGGTGACAGGAGTGCAGAGAACCACACCTGCCCCTGCCAGTGGGTGCAGCAGGGGTCTGGCTGTGTCCCCAGAGCCAGCAGGAGCAGCCCTGCCTGGAGCCAGAGCTGCAGCTGGGGTCCCCTCCTCTGCCAGAGCCTGCCTAGGACAGGGCTGCTCGCTCCCGATGGTGACGTGGTCTCAGCAACAAGCATTAGCCTCGCCTGTTCCCAACACCTGCAGCACTGTGAGGGTCGAGGGAATGGACTGATGAGGTCCCCTTAGACCTCAGAAAACACCCAGGTCGTGTTTTGAAGACTAGTCACTCTGAACTCCTCTTACCGTAGACGGAGAAAATTGCAAACTGAAGCACTCTCTCTGCCGTGAACAGAGCCGTCCTAAAGCAGCAGATGGGCTCTTAAGCCCAGCACTTCGGTTGGATTTCAGAAGGAAAGAGGACAAATCCCCCTGCTGTTGCCTCGGAGGATGTCAGCCTGTGCACTTTCACTGTTTTGAAAATTTGTCTAGCATCTAAATGCCTATACATCTCAGATCACTGTTTCAGGAGAAAATGAGTGCTTTGGGCTAGCAAGCCCCTGGGCCTGCCTATTTGTACTCATAAATCCTGCAGGGTTTGATGCACTGCTCACATACAGAAAGTTTTTGATGTGCATGTGTGCTTGCAGGATTAAGACCCAAAGCAAATCAAGTTATGCATAACATCGACACACTTGCAAAAACAATTTTAATCAATTACAACCACAATCACATGCTGTACAAGCTGCAACTGGATTGTCTTCTGTACCAGCTGATCATATTGGGCATGTAAGATTAAATTAAAGTTTTCTAATTGCGTTTAGGAACACACAAAATACTACAGTCTAAAGTGTAGCAAATTAATTCTTCAGGCATAGCCTAATTGGATGGAAATTGATTTATCATGTTTGGACCGAATGAGCCAGTAAGGCATGACTAGTAACCGTGAGGTAAGGAGAACACCATGTGTGTGTCAGTACCACTTAGAGAAGAGAGTATGTGAGAAGAAGTGAAGGGTGTTATGGTGGAAAGTCTGTCTGAAGAGGGTAGAAGTGATACATTCACAGTCTATTGTTCGTATATACAAAGTGACTGAAAAGTTTTTGGTTTCTTCTAAAACTCCAGGATATAGTTAGGTCAGTAAGGGAAGGAGAAAATTCTTTTCTTAGGCTCTGTAAATATTATTATTCTGTAAAAGGAGGATTTCAACCGTTATGCTAAGGCACTGTAGAAATGGGTGTAAAATTTCTCCTTTGTAAGAGTCATGCAGAATTTTTAGATAGCCAAGCAACAGGGCCAGGGCCGAAGGCGTCCATGTAAAAGATCTCATTCTCTGTAGAAGATAACCTATTCTAGCGTGGTTACTGTATCTGTTTAAATTCTCCATAGACCTGGTTAAACTCTGTAGCACTTTCCTATAGTAATGGCACAGAAAGCTTATATCTCCCTGATTCACCTTTTGCATAAGGTAAATACTCTTTTTTGTTAGCGTTCGCTCAGCCTCATTTTGGCTGCCAGCCTGGGGAAGGCGCTGGCGGGTGATGCACAGGTACGACAGCCAGCCAGAAAGCTGCCTGTGCTAGGAAAACATGCTGGCGTCTGTGGGAAGGTAGTGGGTACCGTTTGTGGGTTATCTGGGCAGAGCAACACTGGGGATGTGGTGCTTCCACCTGGGTGTATGCTGTTTGCACCTGTCATGCTTAGTCTCGCGCATCGTTGAATGCTTTGCGTTGTACAAAAGCACAAAACATTGTGACTTAACAGAAAATGCTGTGAAAGCACAAAACTTTTGTGAAGTCCGATATTGCGGTGGTCTGTCAGGAAAAAAAGCATGTTGCAACCAAAGCCTGGGTCCAGACTCTGGGAGGGCGAGCATGTGGGCTTTGTGCTGGCTTAGGCAGAGGCAGAACAGAAGTGCTTGAAAATAATCCTTGTGAATTCAGGACAGCAGCCTTTTTTGTTCATTGCTTGCCTTTTCAGAGGCAAGGGGAATATCAGCAATATTTTTAAAGATGAATGGGCCTGATAATGGCCCCCTCTCCAGTGGGTCAGTGTCACCTGCTCAGCACATCTTCACTCTGAACACCCATTCATGAGACTAAATGTTTTCCATTTACCCTGGTTTTATATCAGAAAAGAGGATTTTTGAACTGAACTAACTGTTTCAGATTGCCTACTATATATGTACAAGAGACGCCTAGTATTTTTAATAATACAAGTAAAATTAAATTTGCTTATCACAATGAGGGGAAGAAGAATAATGTTTATTAAATCTCCCCACCAAAAACGCTGACTTACTGAAAATAACAGGTAGGTCTTCATTAAGCAGAAGCTAATTTGCCATAAAGAATTGCTTTACTTATGTAAAGGGACCAATTGCTCTAATTGTGGGCAGCATACGAAATGTCTCCTGGAGAAGAGGAGAGCTGCGCATTCTTGAATTTTAACTGCACAGGTTCTTGGAATTCTGCTTTCCCCAAAGTGAAATGCAGGCTTTAATCACCTGGAAAATTAGAGGATGGCATTTGGGGTATAGACAAAAAAGCTGAGGAGAGGTGCTGCTTGCTTCCCAGTGAGAGTCCAGCTTTCACAGTAACTAAAAGGGATGTTTCTCTTGTGACTTACAGGGTGAACCTGCTGAAAAACTCACAACTGTTTGGTATCTCTAGAGGTTAATTTTGAGAGAAACAACTTTGAGTCAAGAAAATCCTCAGTCTGTAAAGGATGCATCCACCTTTTAGCAGAGCCTTACAGTTAGTCACAGCTGGGCAGCCCGTCCAAAAGCCTGTGAGGGAGTGAATGGTACACGGACTTCCTGTTTGCTCCCATTCTTCCGAGGAGGACACAACACATCCAAGGCAAGGAATCTCATTTCCTGGGCAGGTTATTCTCACCACAGATATTAAACAGCTGTGGAAAATTCACCTACTCCCAAAGTTTGCTCTGATCTTGCAGCTCACATTAGGTTCACCTTGTGAACCTGTCAAGCAAGTATTGTGTAGCAAAGCAAAGGAGGGGGATGGATTGGTTTTACTTTCACTTCTTGTTGGCTTTTCCCCTGTCTGGGGGTTTCCAGAGGAATTTTAGGCAAAGCAAATCTTTTCTTCTGGCTTCATGGAGCACCAAAACACTGTGTTTTATGAGGGTGAAGCAGGATGCAGTGAGATTTGGTAAGTCTAATGTGAAAAATCTCAACAGAGCAATAACACCTGTGTGCCAATGTCCTTTAAGTCTTTTTATTAAGCACGTCGACATCCCAAACCGTGCACATTTGCACACAGAGGAAAGGTGGGATATTCCCCCTTCTCACTTTATCACCTCTGCAGGGGTGATGTTTTTCCATTGACTACAGAGGGAACCTGGCTGCTGAAAGCAGCCAGATAGAGGGTGAGCCTGGGGCCCTTGGCACTGCTGGTAACTGGCAGATGCAATGGCGTAGTCTGACAAAATTACAGTAACTGTATATACAGTTTCACGCCCAATTTTAAAAAACTTGTCTTCAGTATTCAGTGCGCCATTTTCCTTTGCTCATAGGATAACAGCAGCTAGCTACAGTATAGATTTGAACAAGTGAACATTTGTAAGATATGCATTTAAAAACTTCAGTCAGTACTCTGAAACACCCAATATCAATTGGTAACATTGATTTATGTATAGCTGTATGTGGCTAGAGGCCAAAACTGGTCTCGGCCACACCACGTCATGGCTTGGGAATAGGACATCTGCCCAGCCCAGGCTGTGCTCTGTGTTTGCTGGGGAGGCAGCAGCAGTGCAACTGTGCACACTGAAGACCCAGCGTGCGTGTGACTGTGCGTGGCTTCATTGAAGCCACCAGATCTCTGCTCTGTTTTTTATCAGTTGTGGATCAGTCTCAGAGCCTTATAGTGTTCTTCTGAGTGACTTCAAGCACATTCCCTCCTCTGGTGGATGCAGGCCAGAATGGAAATTGAAAAATGGGAGGAAAAGGCCAGAGACAGACACACTCCTGAGCAATCCAGTGCCATAAAAGTAAATCCTTGTGGAGGCTTCTGGGATTATTTAAAGGAGGTGGTAAATGACTCAGAATAAAAATATAACATAGTCCAGAATCACCAGCTGTGTTTTCCTTCGAATGGTTTAACAGCGATTGTGTGCTATGTCTAACAATGAAAACAGAGTAAAACTCTTCTGCTGGAGTTCACAGGCTGCCAGATTTCTGGGCAATGAGACGCTCTGGAAAGAGAAACTACTCTTCAGACAGGGGAGAGACCTCCTGCTGGATTTCTTCTAAGCAGCCTAATTGGGGCTTAGTAAGGCCCAGTCTCATGGATTAACGTCCTTTGTAAGGAGATTCACAGTAGTGATATTTTTATAAATGGTTAGTAATAGCTATTACGGAGGTGATAAATATTTGTTACATCAAATGGTTATATGCATGTCAGTAGTTAATATTGTAAGGAGTTCATAAGCATCCTGTACATCTACTGGTCTCATAACAATCTGTACAAATTGATTAACTATTTATCCAAACATCCTTTAACCAACCCTTCAGAAGGTGTTTATAAATACATGCCTAATACAAAACATTCTCACTCAGCTGTTTTCCTGACCTTGGGCACAGTGCAAGAAGAATCAAGCGCATTAATTCCTCAGAAGTCCAGCTAATGATAACCATAAGACTGAAACTGTGTGTGGATCAGTGCATGATTCAGTGAGGTTTCCCTGGGACCAGTAGCTGGCTGTATGTGCAATTGCTCCTGGCCCACACGCATCGCTGCACACCAGCACGGAGCTGCTCTGGTGCAGAAAATAGGGCAGGACGCTCCCAGTAGCACAGTGTTTCCCCCAGGAGCTTCACAGCACTTGCATTGCACTGCAGGGGGATGTCTGTCTGCCGGCACTCTAGGCTCGTTTCATGCAGACCGCTTCTGAAGCACCAGGACTGGGAATCAAGATATCTGAGAACAACAAAAAAAAGTCTGATATGATGCACTGACCCTTCTGCCAGTTCTCCTTGTGCTGAGACATAGCAATGCGCTTGCTCTATCGGCTCAGCCTCCTTTTCATTCCCCTGACCCTATTTCTAGGGTGTCCCCAGTTCACTCTGACCATCAGTCCCTTTTCTCGGCTTTGTCATCAGCCTCCTGGGCAGGGTTTAGCTGTATTTGTCTCCATTTCACAGGCTTCCCCCACCCCAACACTGCCTTTGCTGCAGCCCTCGGTGAGACCTGCCGTGTCCAAACCAATGGCCTGGTGCCAGTGGTGACGGTAAAGGCAGAGCTCAGGCAAACTGCAGCTGTAATGGCCCGCACTCCTCGGTGAAACAGGGGCCAGCACCACCTCCCCATGCGCTTCTGCGGAAACAGCGCCTTTGGCTGTTCTTTGTTTTTTACAATGACCTGTTTTATTATCCGATTCTGGCTGAACAGAGAGAGCTTGGAGCACGTGCATCTAACGCTGAAGGGGGCATACGCAGATCTGAATCTTCCACTTGCGTACATCAGTCTGGCTCCACTGCTTCCTTGAGTTCTGGGAGCTCCCGTCATTTACATCAGCTGAAAATCTGTTCCGGCAGCTACACTTAAGGCTCTTGAAGGTGTGGTTTCTACTCACAGTTTCCTTTTATTTTTGCTGAGGCAACTCCATGTTCCATAGGATGGTGTTCATGCCTAGGGGAGATACTGAGCAGCAGGCTCTGGTGTGAGCTTAGAGCTCATTTCTTTTAGATACCATGAACCATGTGGTGATAATGGTTGGAATTTGCCAAAGTGTGCAGCATATGTATGGTGACTGTATTTTGAAAAAAGTACAAGGTGGAAGAAAAAGGAATGGAAAGTATTTTAATTTTAAAGGATGCTATTTAAAAACAAACAAACAAACAAAACCCACCACACCTTAATTAAAAGAAGACTATCCACAAATTTCAACCAGATCTTTAAATTGCTTCTTGCAAAGCAGCAGGAGGATTTCACTTGCAACAAATTATTCTCATCAGAGATGCACAGAAATGTTATCATTTTAAGTTTTTAATAGCTCCACTGATGCAGGTGGTTCATTTAAAAACAGGCCATAACAAAGCTGTTTCAAAAACATTTCTTATAATTTTAGTAGTGATTACTGCAAAAAACCACAATTATTAGTCACTTCAACTCTTTTCAGAAATCTGTCCATGTTTTCTGCAGAGATGCTTCAGTATTGTAAACACAATAGTTTCAATGTTGTCAGTTGTGGATCTTGCCTACCTAGGAAAATTCTGCCTCACTTCTCTTATTCCTTTTACATGTCTGAAACCAGCCCCTATGCTGGTATTTATTCCTTCTTTTTCCTCTCAGGACTTAACTAAATAAACCAGGTTGGTTGTGACTCCTTGACATCTCTTTCCCCTCTTGCAAGAATATCTACGCAGTAGCAAATCATCTGTGATCAGCCAAGATTTATTGTTTCACTGATTCCTGGAACTCAAAATATTAATGATGTAAAATATTGATTTGAAAAAACAAACCTCGGAGTTGTTCAGTGAGCCTCTCATTCAGGCGCAATGCTAAGATGTCCATCCATTTTTCATGTTCGTATTTATTGGTAAGTGAAAAATCAGGCATGTCAAACTGTTCAATTTCTAAAGTGAAGTACTTCTCTCCCTCAGATGCACATGAATAATTCTCATTAACCTTCAAGGGATTAATGCAGTTTCTTGCAAATGGCTGCAATATACAATATTTAATATTTATGCTTTCCATATGGCTAGTGCTGTCATACGTTCTTGTCAAACACGCTGCACAGTTAACGATATTTTAACTAAATGTGGTCTGGAAGACCTGGATGTGTGAGGGACACTTGTGCCCATCTCCATTTTTATTGGTGCTATTTGAGCCTCATAACAGGATTCCTAAAGAGATTAAATCAGCTGCCCTACTGAAAAACAAAGTTCAGCTGGCCTTAAAGCAAAGCTAAATGTAATATCAGATGACCCGCTGAGACCTGGCTATATGCTGTGCAGACGTCCAAGTGCTTAAAAGACATAGCATAGAAAATGAACCGGGAAGCGTTTTCAGGTTGGAAAACAGAATAATAGAGGGAATAGAGGAGACTGGAAAAAAACAGTGGTCTGATCTGTCCTCTGGTTAGACCATGCTGTCCACAGGATACCTGTGCAATACGCTGTCTGTGACTCCTTGAATCACCTGAACTGCTGAAGTTGCCGTAAGGCCGTATTCATCACTGGGACTAAGTGGGAAGATGGCTTTGCACTCATTCCGAGCCCATGGGCTAAGGCTGTATCAGTCTGTATTCAGCATGTTAGATCAGGCTGAGGGATGCTAAATGCAGATATATCAGAGATGATGCAGTTTTCAGCTTTTTTTTTTTTTTCAAAAAATTGTTTGATACCTTTTCAAAAAATGCAGACATAGATTTTATATGAACAAGTTCCTTGGAACTATTCAGAATGAACTGGGAACTTCATTGCAGTCTTCCCATTTCAAGTTTTCCTATAATCTGCTGCATATTCTCTCATTGAGAGACATCTTACTTTGTTTTCCTTCCGTTCTCTTGTCTTCCCCTCTCCCAGAAATAAACATACTGAGAATTTCTGTTCAATGTCAAGGCAAACGTCAAGATTTTTACTTTTGAGTTTGACTAGGTCTGCTCAGGAGCCTTGCACGTTGATTTTTCACTGAAGACACCAGATGCAGCTGGGAAGCATTCTTTGGCTGCTTTATTTACACGTGCATGTGTTGCTGCAGAAAGAGAGATGGTCACAGACTGCAGGCAGGAAACCTCCTACTCCTGGGATCTCAGCCCAAACACTTCTGCCCAGTTCCCATGGAACAATTCTGCCCAATAATTCAGTCTGGTAAAGCAATCAAAGTAGAACCCAAACAGAAGCTATGGCATCCTATTTAATGGACTAAAAATCCTCTAGCAATAAGAATAGCAGCATTTATTCCAAAATTAAAACCTTGTTCTCATGCTAAAGGGAAAGGACATGTAAAATGTTGATGATACTCCTGCCACGGCAGTCGTTGGTAGGGCAGGGTCGTGGATTGCAGTGATGCATTACAGCACGGGTAGGGAGGACTGCCTGCTGCCGCAGAGATAAGTGCAGATTGGCACAACAGGATCGTCGTTGCAAGTGAGGATGTCTCCTCTTCTGTAATTACTAAACCATTCATCTTTCAAGTCTAAAGCAGAAGGACAAATACAAATAGATGGAAACAAGCAAGAAGGTGAAGAGAGATCTTGAGATAAGATCTATAAAAAAGGCTGAAGACTGAGTCGGGGCCATGGAGTTGTATTACTGACACAATTGGATGCTGATGATTTCTGGCCCAATCAGAGCATCCGGAGTGTTATTTTTTCTTAGTTATAATTATAGACACACTTATATTTTAGGTCATCCAGTGCCAAGCAGGGTCATCACAGCTCATTAAAGCAAAATTAGCTTCCCCATATTTGCCCTTCTCGCACCAAACAAAAAATCCCGCCTGTAATGGTACAGTATGTGGCCTATGAGTGTGCCCGTAATTAAAAGGTTGAGCTACTCTTGTAAACAAATTACCATGAACAAAGGGGTTTACAAATGCTGGCTAATTAGTTTGGATTCCCTAAAGCTTTTAGCTGTTTTTTAATTCAATAACACAGTGTAAATTCTCTAGCCTGAAAAGTCTAATAGGAATTGGCAGAAAACTAAATAATTGATATTGTCAGCGATTGCAGCAGCAAGCCCTCGAATGTTATTGTCTGCCAGTAAGCAGGACTGCCGTGATTTCCTGAGAGGATAAAGAACTAGTTTTAATGAATTAACAATATAAATGGTAGACAGCTGGCTTTCAACAGCAGCTCAGGAGGCAACATTTAAAGTTGAGGCTGTGGACCAGCAAAAAAGATAGAGACTTTGATGAAAGACATGCTGCTCACCCCTCCACAAAGGGAACTGAAATCCCTTTTGCTTTATTCTCTGTAGATGCCCCATTGAAGTCATCAGGTTCATTTCCAAGGTTGGAGGGAACAGGAGCCATCTCTACACCTGAGCAGATATCAGAAGGCACTGGTGGAGAAGCGGAAGGATGCTTCAACCCCACACGAGCTGCAGCTGTTGAGATGTGTCAGAGGCACAGATTTAATCAGGAGCAGAGGTGTGCTAACAAGCAGCCCAAAGTATTGTGTGTGCTCTCCAGCAGGTCTCCAGGCTGATGCCTTGTTAAGGTCCTATGATTGCTTCCTGAGGAACCATCCCATACTTCGTGCTGGAGAAACTGGTTTGAGACAGGAAGCTAGGCTGCCTCTCAGCAGGAGTGGTGGCTTCTGGGATCTCTTTGTGGCAGTGCTGTTCTTCTCCTGGTCCAGGTATTTCTCCTGTGCTTTCTTTGTTTGTTTTTGCACTTGTTTTAAAGCCCAATGAACTGACTAAAATCCCTGAGAGTGTAACATGGCCGCATCATATGTCTATATGTGAGTAATCCATATCACCCACCTATATCTTAACCGTATTGGAAACCAGCAATCTGTAGGACTCTTCATAGAATACCTTAAGGTGCCCTGCACCTACCAGGTTTTCTTAGTCTGTATCCCTTTGTAGCCTTATCAAAGTACCAAAATACAGCATTGTGACAATGGCTGTGTCATCTGTGGATTTAAGTGCTTTTTTTCTTGCAGAAGTGTTTCATCTCTGAATGAATGCTTGTATTGGATCAGTTCCCATGAGGAGTAGCTTGTCTGTGTGTTCTCTGTGATCAGCCCCACAATCTTTTATCAAGCACTCTCTTGTTTGTCACCAAAGCAGTCTGCCTGTTTTGAGTAGAAGGTGTGAAGACCCGTTCCCAACCCACTCCTCTGACCTGTCCCCACAGAAGAGCTCACAGCAGATCAGCTTATTCTCCACCAAAAGCTATTGTTTTAAAACTATCATTGAGTAGCAGCTGGATCTTGACCTTGCTTCTTACTTTGATGCAAAGGAAACTATTGACTCTCAAGGAGGCAAGCTGTTATCATCTCTTCCAAAGAAGGTCAGAGAGATGAAACATAAAGAAAAATCAGTGAACAGTGATACAGGCCACAGCTCAGCCAAGTTAATAGCAAGTGAGCATGTGGCAGAGACGTGAAGTGGGCTTGAATACATAGGGCCGAAGCCCACGCTGGTATAATCTAGTTCCGCTTTGATGAAGGCAATGAACTGATCCTGTGTGTAGAGCTTGAGTATCCAACCTGGAGCAGCCTTGCTGGAGAGCTGGAAGTCCCTGTCATTGCTAGTAACAATGGCAGAAAGAAAAGAGAACTCCTTCCTTCTGTTTATTTGTTGAAGAGGCATTGGTTTCCTCTGAAGAAAACTAAAATGACTCCATGCAGTGAATTGGAAGCCTAGAATCTCTCTCTTAATATCCAATGTGAAGCACAACAAAAAAGTCTGACTAATTACAAAGCATAATGCACAGCAATGTTGCTCAGAGAGCACTTTAACAAGAGTAATGAGTTTTACGATCTTTTAACCACCCAAAAGGTGGTCCCATCTCATAAATGGACTGAAACCAGTACTTCTCTCTAGCCATTAATGAGACATAGTAGAAAGCTTCCTGCCCTCCTTGGGAGAGGAGGACGGTGACTCCGCATTGTCTCTTCCTAGTATCCTGTTCTCCTGGTTTCACGCCAGGCTACTTTTCTAGTGGAGGGCTGGGATGAGTAGGAAGAGAAGGAGCAGATCCATGTAGGCTGTTTGCAGGTCAATTCAGGTGGCGATGCATCTCCCTTACCAGCCCTTTTCCCACAAAACCCAAAAGAATGATCAAATTAACCAGCTAGTTTGGTAGCAATACAAATGCTTAAAATGCATTTAGATCCTGTAGAGTACTGAAACCACTGTCTTTGGTATTACTTATTGTTGCTATCACTGCTGCTCTGAAGGATGCATGGTCTAGTCCAGGAGTTGTTTTCAGGGATACAGTATCATGCAACCTCTTAGTAGCAAGGCACAATTATGAAAAAAGTATCTTTGAGAGGTCAGTGAATAGGTTCCTTAGTCTGAGGTTATGAATGTTTGTGCTTCTAGTTCACAGTAACTGGAGGAAGGAGAAACTTGCTGGGGGGCAGGATTTGAATGACTCGGGTGAGGATGGTTCATCAAAGAGAAGAGCCAGGAATATTTTGAGCTGCATGTGGTTAGAAAGTTGGGACAAAGCTTGAAAGTAGGTAGTGCTGAAACATGAATCTTCTATGGCCGTCCCACTCCTTGTGAGCCTCTTATTGCTACAGCCCGCAGGTTTAACGCACAGCAGAGACAGTGTGGCACCTAGACTAGATTTACAATGGAAATGGAACAAATTGTCGCTTAGAATGAAGGCTCAAAAGCTGATTTCTAAGATTCTCTTAGGAAGAAAGTGGCTTCTCAATTAAGAAGCTCAACTTACAGTCAAATAAGGTTTGCACAGAACACTGAGTTTTTGTTAATTCATGCAAAAGTACAGCTTTGGGGCCTGCTGAATACCCTCTGCTCACATCACAAGAATTCTCCACACTTAGCAGAATTGCAGCCTGGTGGAACAACGGTTAAGCTAAACTTTATTCATCAGAAAACAAAATAAGCCTTTTTTCCTTACCAGCTTGACAAGCTGCAGGCTTATTAACCTCATCTAGACATATGGGTTTTGGTTCCCCACCAGTGCTCCTGAGCCACCCCAAATGCTGCAGAACATAAATACTTTCTCTGCCGTGGGACAGGGGATGTTTGTTTCAAGGTTTTAGTGACCTGAGCTGTGTGTGTTCCTGTTGTAAGATCCTATCCAAATGTTATGATCTGAGAGTAGAAAAACGCAGATCTGATTCAGATTCTCAGCTGATGTAAACTGGAGTAACTCCACTGTCCTCAGTGGAAATGTGAGTCCCGCAGCTGTGAATCTGACTAGGACAGGTTCTACGGTGTTCTTGGCTTGTTTTGTGGGTTCCTTATACCCTATCCATCTTGTCTGAAACAGGCCCCGCCAGTTCAGAAGGCATTGGAGGCACATTGTGGTTTCACATAGAAATAATGTTTGAGTATGGCAGAGTGACGATGGATGGCATAAGCAAGAGTGTTGTTTAATGCTGCTGGGGAACTAAATCTTGTCTGATGGAGTCTGGCGCTTTTGCTGTGGACAAATACTTTCATTTTTATCCTCCATTATTTATCCTGCAGTACAGTTCTGAGCTTTCCCTGGTCAGGATTTAGGTTTTGTGCATGTAGCTGTTTTAATAGGGAGTGAACTGATTCATCTAGGGTGGAAGGACTCAACCTCTGGGGCTAAACTGCCCTCCATTCCCCTTGTGCAAGCTTCTCTTACACTCTGATGATCAGCATGGGTGGATTAACACATGCTCCAGGCTAGAGCTCCACATGATAGGCAGGCTGCAGATTCCCCAAAGACCTAGTTATATTGCTAGGTGACCATAACTAATACTTCTGTTCTTGCAATAGGTCTCACAGGGGAAAGCATGGAACAGGAGGTCTGGACATCAGAGAAAACAGCAGCACTGCACTGGCAGCCTGTTCCCTTGGTTTTAGATTGCAGCTAGAGATATCTTAATGGGTTTACTTGAATGTATTAGCAAGGCAGTATATTCTTTCTGCTTGCTTTTATGGAGACTGTAAAAGAGAGCACACAAATGGTGAGTCTACAGGCAAGCATACAAAATGTTTAGGCTAAGCAGTGTCTGGATGGACTATAACATCCATCTGATGCCCCCAAAGAGTAATGTTCACTTATATGATAGTGATATTTAGAGGTCATACTGTCGTTTATTTGGTATATGCACATCTGTCCAGTGTGTCCAACCCTGTCCAGGCTCTGGATCACTGAGCTGGCAGTCTGAACAGATAAAGCAGTATGCTCCTGGTTTTGCAGAAGAGGAATTGGAGTTCACAGATACTTAATTTCCTTTCCAAGGTTATACAAAAAGATAGTCTCAGGACCAGAGCTGACCACAGACCTTGGATTCCCAAAGCTGTGCTTTAAAGAGAATGGACATATGGTTAAAATGATAGACATAATAATCAGGCAGGATGCAGCCTCCCTGGTCTTGGGTGGTGCTGAGCAGAATCTGGGAAGCACCTGGGAGAGCAGAGGGGACCCAGGAGACCCTCAGTGAGAGCCAGACTGAGCCCAGCAGCCAGCTCAGTCGTTCTTGCACAGTCATCCTGGGGACTTTTCCTGAGAAAATACAGCATGAATCTACCCGGCTCTAACCAATCCTTCTAGCAGAGCTCCTGCTCCTGAGATTATATTACTTTTATGGGTGTGCTGGTGTGCTTTCAACTAGGAAAGACAACATGCTGCTCACAACTAAAATGTCTCTTCAGACACCCTATTAACATTTCTGTGTATTGGGTTGCAAGCAAAATACTGCTGCCGCAGTGAGCCTGCGACTGAAAATGGCCCACCCAGGCACAGGGAGGCGATTCAGAAATGGCTTGCATTTTGGGGAGACTCCATCTCTAGGCAGCTTTTAAAATAGCAGCACTCTGCATAGCTTGGAGGTAGCAAGGGCTGACATCTCTCCGTGCTGTGATCTCCTCTTGTCTGGCCCAGCTGCCCCACTCCTTACTCTCCCAGTCACTGACAGCACTGGGCATATACGCAGGCTGCTCAGTTGATGGGAAAACATTTAAAAGGAGTTCTCTAATTTTTGTGTGTGCTGTCTGGCAAGGGAACATCTGCTTGCTGTAAAGGAAATGGCAGGATTTGATGTGCAGTATGGGAGAGACCCTCTGGTCTCTTCCATGACCTGCTGGTCCTTGCACTTGGGAGAAGGGAAACTGGTAGGGCGAGGGCATACTGGGAACATGCACAGTGCAGGTTTGGAGGTGGCAAAGCAAAGGGTCAGGGAAGGAAAATGGGGGGCAACTAGACATGTAGTATTATATAGGAGAGAGTGTGTGGCAGGTCACAGGATAGCAAGGGAGGCTGCAAGAAGCTGAGCTAAGCCAGGTGGCAGCTCCGTAGGCCAGAGTTGCTGCTGCTGCTGTCTGTTGAGCGTTCAGCACCAGACTGCTCTAGGTACCAAATCTGGCCAGTCCCCCTCCATATGTCATGAGAAGTGACATCTTGTTCCAAAAGGTGTCTCAGACCGCTTTCTTTTGGCTTTTCTTTTGGCCCAAGTGAAAGGGGCATGAAGAAGCAAGAGACCTTTGTTGTAATTCAGGAGACTCCCTTCAGTCTTGCTTGTGACAGCTGTATGGATTTATGAATTGTTTGGTAAATTGAGTTATCTTTTCTTTCAGGAAGTCATTTCTGACACATCCTGATGTGTGATACGATCTGGAGGTTTGTTGTTAGATTTCTCCCAAGGCGTTAGGAGTTTTGGTTGCTCTTTCCATTTGAGACGTGGCCCTCCTGCTTGCCTAGGAGCTTAGAGCCAAACGAAGGTCTCCAAATCAAAGTGCATTTTCAGTAGTAGTTGCATGCAAAAATGAGGAGAGTTTTGTCTATAGATGGACTCAAGATGAAGTCTGAATTTGATAGTTTCCCTTAAATTTCTTACGCAAATTCAGCTAATTAATAGAAGTGAGACAGGGTTTTTCTAGAAATAATTTTTGAGGTCTTGCTGTTTTTTTTGAGGGGGGAAAGAATTACATGGCTCTTCAGAATGAGCACTTTTACTGAAAATACACGTTTTAGAGTTTATTTCTTCACTAGAAGATCAACAGAAATGCATGAGGTTTTTTCTTGCTTTTTTTTTTTTGAGAGTCAAAGGGCAAACCCCATCGCTAGTATGGAAGAGTGCCCTCTTGTCTTAGAAATTGATTGTTCTGGTGCCTCAGAAGGCAGAGGGTGGGAGCCTGATGCTATTGCAAGTTGTGGTGGTTCGTCCTTGTAGCTCTGAAGGTGACTGATGTGTCAGCAAAAATGATGGTTGTCACAGATACCATCTCTTGCTATGCGTATTTGTTCCATGTAGCTAATAGTCAAAGTCAAAATGTCAGCCAGGTAAAATAAAATGGAAAAAAAAAAAAAAAGGACCAAAAAACCACCTTGCTCCCATTCTTGCCAAGGGAGGCACAGGAGCAATGGAAACTGTTATTCCCTAGAGGATAATCCATCCAGGTCTCCAGTTAGTAGAGCCCTGCTCTGGGGTGGGATGGGAGCTCCCCGTGTAGCTAGTGTCACCACCTGTGGCCTGGAGGTGTCCCAGTCTGCATCCTGCAAATACCACTACATGGGGATTTTCTGCAGCTCTGTGTTGAGGTTTGTCTAGCCGTTTGACTTCAATCCTAAGATCACCATGTTAATTTGACCTTGTGTGGGGTGTTTGGGAGCCGTGATGAGTAACCTTCACAAGTGGGAGCTGCTTCCCGTCAGCGCAAATACAAGTGGCCACACTGCTCTGCAGTGAAGGAATGTCCGGGGAGCTCTGCTTTTTAGGGGCCTTTCTGGCACTTGGACCTGGAAGGGAGTGGAGCAACGAGGAACACTGATGTTTGGATCTGCAACCCACTGGGAAGGCTGGCGTCAACTTTATGTTCAGGGAACAAAGTAAAGAGCCTCCAGGGTGTGGGCTGGCAACTGCAGAGAAACCAGTTCCATTCTCTGCCATGAAAAACCCATTTCCTGTCCCATTACCCAGAAAACTTGGGTTAAAGAGGCAATTTCTCTGTGGGGGAAAATTCTCTAACATTAAGAAGCTGAAAGTATGGAAAACCTCTCTAGAAATCTAATGTGGGGCAAATTCCCATAATAATATGCAGTTATTTTTGTGAGGATTGTTTTTTTTCCTGCTGATTTTCCAAGACTGTGCCTCTGTTCTGGAGAACTGTTGTATCTCCCAGTGAGCTTTATCAGAAAGGACATGAGAAGTGCTCATAATGAGAATTAATAAGTTTCTGCTGATTAGTAAGAGATACTCAGTACTTGTCGAACACAGTGGAATTAGTAACAAGTTAATCCATCAAATCTGAGGCAAGCACCAGTAGCTGACTCTTCCAGATGGGGACACAGAAAGATTAAGAATAATTTGCTGAAGGCCATGGAACAAGTCAGGAACAGAGCTAGGATTCTCATGTAGGAGGCAGAGGGTTCTCAAAATACTTCCACTTGCTGTAAAACAGGAGTAATTCACTGCTTATTATGACAGAGGCACAGGTGAGAGCTGTCACCACAGTTCTAACTTGAGAGCTTTTGGTTGAGCTATAGAATGCCGTGACTTAGGCTGTGGGGACTGATTTGGGCATTTAAATGTAGCTCCCAGCTCTGTGTTGTGTCATGACTGACAGCAGGATGATGCTGGTGCTAGGTGGTGCTCAGCTATGAGGAGGGAGCCAGGAGGATGTGCAGCAGCTGGAGGCCTGCGGTGGGACCCCCTCTGAACCTACACCATGGAGAAGGGTACTCTAAAACATGTCCCCGAGCCTTGGTGCTGGACTCTGGTGCTGCGTGCTTGAGATGCAGCTTTCTTTTTGTAGGGCGTACTTGTCCACACTGGTGGGCAAGTGGTCCCCTGGTAGGGGTGGCTGAGTCTGTGGGTACCACAGCAGCAGAGACCAGCCCTTGAGAGCTGCTCTGTCCTCAGGGCAGGCACGGCTGCCGGCCGTGTGCTCCTGCTCACTCAGGCATTCATTTGTCGCGTCTCAGGGCTCTCAGTGAGGTGTCAGTATGCAGCTCGCAATATTAGGAAGTTCGGACAAGTCCAGACTTCAGGTGTATGTTTTTTGTAGGTATTTCAGAGCTCCACTACAGCTGATTTCCAAGGGCATTAGGTGTTCAAGTGCCTTTTGAGAATATGAGGCTCTGTCTCTTTTCCTCATATGTGAAATGGAAGCAAGAGCACTTCATCACACTCCTGTGTGCAGACTGCATTAAAGACATCAAATGCTACAGGAATAAAGGGCAATAAATAACAACTTTGGCTTTTTGTTGTGACACCAGCGGGGACCAGCAGCAGCAACTGGCTCTGCATTTCAGACATCCCCTGGGGTCAGGGTTTCTGGCTTACTTCCAGTTTTTAACAATTATTTGGTCAGTTTTACCTGTCTGGCCTTTTGTGTGTTTGATGGGAAACACAGAGGACTCCTACTCTCCTTTTGATGCGAGCTTGTGGGTAAGCTGTGTTTGATCAATGCAACATCACTGTGCACACACTTCTGCCCTTTTAAACCAAATCCAAAAACTTGTGTCACTCCACACTGTTATTGTGGTCACGTATTGTCTAAGCAAGGAACAGAAGCAAAGCTTTTCAGTTCTTGTATTTACTGCTCTTTCTTCATGAAGAATAGCAGGTATCCTTTGGCTGTGCATGATTTGAGGCAGTGTCAGACTGGATATGCAGCCAAGAATAACAAAGAAGTACATGCAAAACAATTTTAATACAATGACATGATAAAATAAGATGGGTAGTTAGAGAGCAAACCAAGTCAGCAAATACAGGTGGAGTCATAACAGTCTCCCTGTTGTTGGAGAGTTTGGGTTTCCTTGCAGAGGAGGCATAAATGCTCCTATTCGTATTACAGTAATACCCAGAACAATTGTCCATTGTGCTAGGAGTGTGCAGAGACAGCTGGGGAAATTCCTGCCTGTAACCACAGCAAATAACTCCACTGCCTCAGCTAACGGAGAAGAACCCTGGCGTAGGGTTGCAGCTCGGGAGAGGCTGATCCGTGTTCATTTATGACTGAAGCTATAGGACTGCACTGGCATAGCCTGACATGCTAGTATTGCGACAAGGGAGCACAGAAGAGCATCTCATAAGAAAAGGAGCACAAAACCATCTCTGTCCCCTGGCAGATCTGCTCTGAACACCCACTTTATATCACAGGAATGAAAATTTCCAAAAATAGAAGTTAGCAAAATGGGTAGAGAGGAGGAAAAAAGAACTATTATTGTCAAAGCAGAGCTGGCATTAATTTGCATTCACAATTTAGTCTTGCAAATGGCTCTTGGGGGTAATGAGTTACCTGAGTCAAAACCCTATTGAGGATAGAAATTGGTTTTAATTATAGTGTGGAGTAGACTGAGTGGCTTGAAGGAGGTGCCCTTTTACTTTGTGTCTGCTGGAAGCAAAGCAGAATTCCTGGCGGAAATATTGTGGTTTGCAGTAATGATGTAGAGCTGTTAGGTGGTTTCTTCCATTTGAGAGCAGTAGCTATCAGTCTCAATCTGGTACTGCCTCACCTGTACCTCTTCACTGCCTTCATCCCCTTCCTGCCTGCTTGCTTTCCTATGGAGGAGATTCTTCATGACACTTGAAATAGCTGAACGGTATCTAGCACCTATGCAAAGGAGATACAGGACCAAGAAAAAGTAATCTCTGAGAGCCAGAGAATGGACCAGGTTTAGCACCAGTGGTAAAGATTGTGACCCTTTATAGATAAACGCTCATAAGTTGGAATGCTGAAAATGTCCATTTTCTGAGCAAGGAAATGAATGTTTCACCACCAGTGAAGCAATGACATTCAAATCCTTACAGGAGATGTTTCAGCTTTCTGGGAAGACTTAGTCCGTAAGTATTGAGGGATTCCTCTTTTGACTGTGGGAATGCAGACCCAACCAGCCTAGATTGCACGGGTGATGTGTTGGTGATGGTCAGGGATCATCAATACCACGAACACACAAACTGAACTAACACAGCATGACCATGCAGTCCTGTATGGAAAGACTTTAAAAACAGCATTGAGTCAGAGAAAGGGCATCCTGTGACAGGAGTCCTTCTTCCTATCCACACCATAACAGATAATTAATTTCTGCTGTCTTTTCTTCCATAAGTCAGGCAGATTTGGAGAGGACTCCCATACTCAGTCTCCCCCTCTCCTAGGGGGATTGAACAGCTGGCAACTTTTCTGTTGCCTGAGGACTGTCTAGTGCCATTGAGACATCTTGCCTGGCCCCCAGCTGTTACTTCAGAGGATGCAGGTCTCTCTAGGATATGCATCATATCCATCAAGCCCATGCGGATCGTTGGGACCTCTCTGTGTCATAAATGAGACCAGACTCACTTGGGATCTCAAATCCCTCTCCTTGTATAGTTAATCACTTCCCCCTCACAACTGCTCCTGTGATTTTTTTTTTTTTTTTTTGTGACCCCATTGTGCTTGTACTGTGGAAGTTTTCCTGAAACCTTTGCTGACTGAATACTTAGAAGATGAGTCTGTGGTCTAAGCACACACAGATGTGTGGGAGAGTCAGATGTTCTCTGTCACCAAAGACAAGAGGAACCTAGGGGAAGGATTGAGGTCCTAGCACAGGGAAGTGGGAGCTGCCGTCTTGGAATAACAGTGGAAAGGAGTTCACTATGTGTGCAGCATCAGAGGATTCTGTGTTCTTTCATAACCATGTGCAGCAAATGAAACATTTCATCGAGTTATTTTAATCCATTAGCAATGGATTTCAGGAAAACACCAGTAATGTATGTAACGTGCACCCAGGAGAAACAACAAATGGTTGGTTAGAGAATTTAGATTTTAATTAAGTAGATAACGTATGCTTGCATTTAGTCTTATAAATGAAAATGTATTCACTGTAGAGTAGCTGGGTTCTATTAGGTCTCCCTGAACATAAAGAGAAGGGTTGATTATTACTGATTACTGAACTATTAGAGGGCTGTGCCTTGAGCAGCTTGATTGTAGCTCTGTTTGCTTCTGTTGCTAAAAGGGCTCTTGTCTGCTACCCAGATATGTATGAAATAGGCAGCGTTTGGACTCAATTTAAAAATTAATTCTAGGTTACAAACATCAGCAAATGATACAAATAATAGTGCTAGTTACTTCTCTCTGGTCATAACAGCAGGTCTTCATAGCTTGTGGAAGCATGTAGCAGGGATGCTGCACATCAGTCCCACTCCCAAGAGGCCAAGGTGAATATGCTGATAAAAGGAGGGGTCGCTGCAAGAAAAGAGCTCTTGGAAATGAAAAGCAGACTTGGAGCTCTCCCAGGGTATTCCTGTGCTCTGTGATGTCTCCTTTGCATGGCAACATCAAAAGATTACAAGCTATACAATACATTTATAAAATTGCTTTATCTCTGGATGCCTTGTGAATATTAAATACATAAGCCCAGCAACATCTTAGGAGGTAGCCAAACATTATAGTGATTTAGCAGTAGGGAGACTGAGGCACAGGGTTGTTAAGTGATTTACCTTTGAAGAAAGCTATGGGAGATCCCGTCATAGGATGCAAATCTCCTGCCTCCAGCCACTAGCTCTGCTTCTTTGGTGTGCTGTTAATCCATGCCCTTGTATACACCAGCATGCTACCAAATGCTGTTCTTCTCTCTATTTCCAAGGCCAATGATGAAGCGTTAAATAAAATGCAAGATTTCAGGAGCTCCAATGATACACAGGACCCAGGTTTCAGAGCTGTCCCAGACACTTTCTCACTGAGAGCAGTCAGAAAGCTGGAGGCTCTGCTTCACACCTGAGATGATCTCATTTGATGTATAATCACCTGGGGAAAGGGTTTGCCCAGAAAGATGTGCAACCAGATGATACCCAGCTGTCCAAGTGGCACTTTGGGCTATATCAGATGGAAATAAGTTAGGAGAGTTTCACACTACCATGATTTGCTGGAGACCAGACAGTGGCTTCTGGCCTCAGGAGGACAGAAAGGAAAATATATCCTATTTTCTTGTCTTTGGTCTAGTTCGACATAGTTTAGCCAGACCACAGCTTCTAGACCAAAATTTTCTGTTTACATACACATTTTTGGCCTTTCTTGAGCTCTTCATACTTATCCCCATCATCTCAAATGGCTCCCAGCATTCAGAGTTCTGTCTTTGCTGTGCTTCCCCAACCACCCGGGGAGGATCTCAGTTCCAGCCATCACCTTGAAGGATGCAGTTACCCCAGAAAATGCATTACCAAAGCTGTTATCTCAAGCAACAAACAACACATGTTCAGAGAGATTCGTCTTCCAAAGAATCACAGAATCACAAGGTTGGAAAGGACCTTCAGGATCATCTCGTCCAACCGTCATCCTATCACCAATACTACCCACTAAGCTACTAAACCATATCTTGTAGCACCTTGTCCAGACGCTTCTTAAAAACTGCAAGGGTCAGTGACTCCACCCCCTCCCTGGTCAGGCCGTTCCAGTGCCTGACCACTCTCTGAGAGAAAAAGTTTTTCCTGATATCTAATCTAAATCTCCCCGTGCGCAACTTGCGGCCGTTACCTCGAGTCCTATCATTAGTTATCTGGAAGAAGAGGCCGACCCCCTCCTCATCACAACCTCCCTTCAGGAAGTTGTAGAGTGCAATGAGGTCTCCCCTGAGCCTCCTCTTCTCCAGACTAAACAATCCCAGCTCCCTCAGCCGCTCCTCATAAGACTTGTGTTCCATACCCCTCACCAGTTTCGTTGCCCTTCTCTGGACACGTTCCAGGGCATCAATGTCTTTCTTGTAGTGAGGGGCCCAAAACTGAACACAGTACTTGAGGTGCGGCCTCACCAAAGCTTATTCAGGTTTTGTTTGATGGCAAAACCTGAAGGAACTGACCATGGAAAAGTGGAAATAGTTCAAGACCACAGACTGTTGTGTCTGTGGTTCTGGCAGTACGTCTGAATATCCAGAAGAAGGACTTATATGTATAAGGTGCTCTGGAAAAGATTTTGTCTTTGCTTGTCTGTTCTTGCTGAGTACGTAGGTGAAAGAATAGATGACCTTTCTGGGCCCTTCATTCAGCATGTTTCATCTTCTCTTGCATTTGTGCTTCATGGAGGGGGTTGGGGGGGCGGGTGTGAAAGATTTGGGGGAATTTTTGCCTTTCTGTATTTAGGGCGGTGGGGAGCGACTGAAATTGTTAAAAGGCTGATAGTCTTGTGAGGGGCAGCCTTTCATGAAGGAAAGGAAAACATTGTGCAGGACAAAGGCAGTGTCTAAGCCTCTAGCTGAGAAGAGAACAAAGCCTCTGCTTCTGTTACTGCGTGGCTGCGCCAGGCACCGTCCCTTAATAAAGTGTTACAATGCCTGAAATGGACAAAAACACAGCGGAGTCCCAACAGTTCCTGCCCAAGGCAGCATTACTGTAGCTGCATTGTCCGTGTGGAGCGGGTTATCGGGTGCTGACAGGCTGGGCCTTTTGCAATGAGGTGCTTCAGTAATAGTCCATGTGCTACTTTGCAGCCATTCACAGTAATGATAATGGGGTGTATTATTCAGGCTTTTTAGCTTCTCGTAACAATGAAACCTTCCTCCTACCCTTCTCTTTCCTTCAATGCTGGCCTGTGTGTCCAATCCACTTAAATAAACCGGGAAAGTAACCATTAATGTCAAAGTTCCATAATTAAATGCTAACTGACTCACCGTTCACTCTTGCAACATTGTACTGTAATTTTTAAAGAATATCCGACTTGACATTAGACTTTTTAAACAGATTAATTAGTCACATTTCATTTTAAGTGGCGCTGACTTGGTAGATACTGCCAATGTACGGTATGTATTTACTTAAAGCCATTATAACATAATATTTACAGGATACTTAACATGTATTAATTACTGTATAATGAACCTTGTGACTACAATATCACCATTCTTGCATGGCTGTAAAAGTTTTATCTGGTGAGGAGGGAGGGAAATTAAAATATGTTGCACGCACATTGAATACTTATTTTTAATAGGAAACGTGCAAATTATAAGAAAATGTAAACCAGGGGCCCCAGTAAATCACAAACAGCTAACAAATGCTCTGAGACATGCTATAATGTTTTTATGAGCGTGTTTTACAACCCATTCATTACGCTGTCTGTCCTTCTGAAAGCCAGTTATTAGACTGACTGTGCAAAGTAACATGTGCATATCTGTGCAACTAGCCATGAAATCACAACTAAGTTGATCACTTATTTTCCTTTTTTGTCCTGGAAAAGGTCCTAAAATATTTGCCCTAGTACCGTAGTTCCATGACACGTGGCAGTGCAATTTTTGTGTTGCAGCAGAGGTGGTGCCAGGGAGCAGCGTGGAGCTGGTGCAGAGGTATGTGCGCCTGTAAACCGTATGTGCACAACTCAGTCTCGTCTTCCTGGGAGCAAATAATGCTGGCTGGTGCAGAGAGAGATGAACCGTGGCCTCAAGTGTTCCTCAGATCTCTTGTGCCTGGGTTTCAGTGCAGTCTGGCCTGTGAGCTGCTGCCAGCAGCTGGAGCAATGTGAGTTTTCTGTGGGTTGCTTCTGCAGAGGGGATGGGAGTCTGCAGGCTGCAAGGTGGCTCAGCGTGGCTGCCTCTCGGGAGTGTCCATGTGGGATTTGCCTGCTGGAAACGAGGATAATATCATTGCTCAAGGCAAGGGGTCACTTAAGTTTGTCCACTGAGAGAGAATATCTGCTCCGCACTGCATGTCAGCCGTCTGGGGGATGGCTGCAGGTTGGGCTGTCTGTCAGGGAGAGGTTAAAGGTGTACTTAAACTTGGATGCTGGAGGAAATAAATGCTCAAGGACCTCTCTGACTGCTCCTTTTTCATTATGTGTCTGATGTGCAAAATAACGGAAGCAGATAACCCTAGAGACCCTGCTGTCGACCCCACAGACTCTTGTAAAGTGAGCACACAACAAGCCGTAATAGGCACAAAGGGAAAAACACAGGCATTTGACAGCCAAGTAACACTGGCGTTCTGTAATTTCCCTTCCACTGCGACATTACAAACAGCTTCATATTCAAATGGCTGCCTGTCTATGATTGTCCAATTATTCACTGCATTCTTTCTTTGATGGCACAGATGTTCTCAATTTCTTGTAGTAGTTTTTTCATCTAAAAAGTCGTTCCGCCTCAGAAATGCAAAATTCTCCACAGTTCACCAGGTTCTCTGATGGGTTTGTATAATTGGTCCTCAATTTGCCTATATTGTTTAGTAATAGAAAGCCTATGTTTAATTTCATTTTTGTAAACCTGTAGAAAGAGCAGAACATTCTGCCATTTAAGTCATTCTCCTCATTAGGATCCGAGCGGGTTGTGAACATTTAGACTTGATTATAAGGCACAGATTGTGCTGAAAGGAACACATGCTTTCCTCTTCCATTGTTTTAAGCACATTATGAGGCTGATCCAGCAAGATGTTAAACATGCTTGGCTCTCTTTGTACCTTTGTAAGAGGTGCTTAGCTCCTGGCAAGGCTAGGCTGGTAGTTTCTAGGTGTGCTGGCATGCCAGGGAAGGCAGCCCGTGTCCACTGCACGGAGGAATTGTTCAACTCATAGACGTGGGTGACTGTTTAATTTAACTTACTAGGAAGGGACATTTTGATCATTTGAGTGATGGCTGGGAGTTACTTTTTCAAGAAGGGCTTGTTGCACTTTCCCAGTGCTTCAGTTTCCTTTTGTGTAATGGATGTAATCATAAACATACCTGTGTGGATAAACTGTTCATCAGCATTTGTAAAATAACGTGAACTTCTCAAAAGGGAGAGATTCATTTATATATTGTTTTTAGATGGTAAAGCAAGGTAGAAATGTGTGTGATACAAATGTCAGAAGTGCTACAGAACAAAGATGTTTCTAAAACTTCATAGGAAGAACAGAAAGAAAGCCCTAGCAAAACCGTATGCCAAATGCAGCTAATGGGGAGCTCTGGGAATGAATCTTAGCAAATCAAATCCCGGGAAATAAAAAAGGAAATTGTAAAAGATTAGAGACTTGCCAGGATAATTCATAAGAGATAAAGGGATGACCCAGGGAATTACAGCCTCACAGCAATCCTACATAAAAGGATTAGTTTAGGGCCCCAGTAACCAAGAAGAGGGGACCAGCAGTGAAGGTGTGCCGATCACCCCAGAACCAGCCAGGTATTCACTGTCACAGAGAAATACCCTAAGGTTTGTTTTGTCCCCTAGGCATTTGGTGCAGAGCCATAAAAGGTTATTGCAAAAGCTCCTGATGTCTCCCTTGCGTGTATAGAAATGCAGTAGCAGTGTGGAAGGCACCTACACATAATACTGGTGTGGCTGTGCTGCATGCTGCTCAACCAGGATGCCTTAATTCTCATAAGATGCTCATTGCTGCGTCCCAGAACAGCTTCAGAGAGGCTCAGCTTCCTGCGTTTACTGAAGAAAATGTCAGGTGTGGTGCTCCCCTTGCACAGCAAGAGGGGACCTGGTAAAGACTAAGCAAAACCTATCACAATTCAATGCTGGCAGAAAAATAACTAGCCTCATTCTTTAATGGCTAGGTTGGAGCATGCTGTGACACTGGCATTGGGAGCAAGTCCATCCCAATCTGGGAATGGATCAGTCTGTTCTGACGGGCAGTGCCTGGGTCCTGGAGGGAGACATGCTGTACCTGCTACTGCCAGTACGTATTCCTGAGCCAGGAGAGACTGACTCCTAAACCCCTTGATGTGCTAGATGAAGATGAGTTTGCATGAAGGGAACCAGCTCCCTAGCGTAGCATACCTGGAAGAAATCAGAGGAGGACCTCAGAGTGACATGTGATACCAGCACTTTGGAGGTCTGTGCATTTGTCTCCAGCCTTGTTCCATGTATCAGATAAACTGATGCCTCAGAAACAACCCTTGTATTATCCATCTTAGAAGGCAGTCACAAAATAGATTTACCAAGTTACATGCATGTTCTCTGAGAAGATAACAAATACCTTACTCAACAATACATCAAATGTGTATGTTCTGAGATGGGAAGGCATAGACACTACCCAAATCTCTACATCAAAGCCCAGCAGATTTCCTCCTCAGCACTGGGATTTCCAGTCAAAGTCGCAATGAACTGACAACTGCTTTGTGTTAGATCTCAGGTACGGTGCCCAGACACAGAGCCAAAAGCAGGCAAGCTGTCTCGTGGGTCAAAAGGATGAATTAGTTCACTGACAGCACACACTTCCTTTTACGCTATTATCGGTATCAAAGCCCTGTACTTCTTTTGTGTTAGTCTTAAAAATGAAGTGCGATGCTGCTGCTTTGTTTCACTTTCTTCTACCTTTAAATAAAAAATTTCTCTTCCAATCCCATCTCCTTTTTGGGAAAGAAATTGGATATTTTCCAGTCTCCAGCCCAATGGGTAGTTTTGTAGATCAGCTGACAGAAATTTCAGCTTTGTCTTTGCAAAATGCTGGATTGGGATCCATTCTTCCCCAGCATAGCCCCCCTTCCAAGCTTGCAGGGAGCTGGGAAGAGTGGGGAGGAGAGGTCCAGAATCTGAGTCATTGCTTCAGGACTGAGATGTATCCTCAGGAGGCAAAAGTGAGTCACTGGCCCGTGAATCCATGGAGAAGTCGGAGTTAGCTGTAGAAGGCAGGTCCTCGGAAAGTACCATCTCTATAAAGCAAGTGTGATATATTAACTATTACAACACCTTCTTTCTCCTCACTAAAAACTTATCATCCCATGACTCAAAACACAGAGCGTGAGCCTCACATCTCTGATGACGAGGGGTGGCCCCAGCCAGCAACTTGTCCAGGGCAGGCATCTCAGAGCTGGGCTGCAGCTCCGTAACGTCCCCTTCCTTGGCTGTGGCCCAGCTCCACCTCCCCTCCCACTGCAGGACCCAGCCCTGGAGCAGCAGCATCAGGCCCCTCTCTGCAGATGTTTCCGCTCCCCAGGCTGGCAGGAGGGAGTGCAGGAGCAGGGCTGGAGGAAGCCTCTCATCCCATGCTCTCTGACTTGCCCTGTCTGCTCATAGCTGGTAGAGCTTTCCATCCCTGCCTTGCTCAGTCAGCAGTGGTTTGTTAGCTGGATGTGACAGCTTAAGGTTTCCTTTTGAACTGCAATGCCAATATCAAAGCAGGTTGGAGACTGGTTTACAGTTACAGTCATTTCCACTCAGTGTTCATATCCCCAAGGGTAGAAAGATGACGGCAATTTTCCATCTGATGACAATCTTCAGCACCAGTCTCCAAAATGCCAACTGTAATTAAAATTTGTATATATTTTCAAGGGTAATATTCCTTATTCTCTTGTTGACAATTGCTGCTTCCAGCTCCTAGGCTTAACTAAATAGGAGCAGTTTGTCTTGAAATGGCAAGTTTCCTCTTTCCCGAGTCACTGATTTGTGGCTACATTTAGGAATGGCACAGTTTTTAATTGCATGATCCTTTTTTTTTTTTATCCCATGTTTTTCCAGGCCCCTTCAATAACCAGCATTTACTAAAAATTCTGAGAGCTCAGGGGGGAAAAAAAATCCATTCACTCTATTATTCTTGTAGCAGACACAGTCCAAAAGCCCTTTTCTGTGACAGTGTCAATAATTGTTTAATCCATGTAAAACAAGCTGCTTTGCATGCTCGCTCTGTTGAGAAAACAGCAGTCTGTGTTCTCTGGTCATTAAAGACAACGCAAACCTCCCGGGTGCGCAGCTACAGCTCAGTGACGCTTCGGTGGCACCACGTAAGTGGGACATACCTGCGTGTGCCGTGCTGCAGGCTGTCAGCATGCGCGGTAGTCATGTCTCATACAGACACTGAGGTTTGATTATAGCCAATAATCCAGCAGAAAAAAATAAGATGAACATGTTGTCTTGAATATTCTGGAGTGCTTACTTTAGGTGGCTGGGGAGAAATGACTGCGGTAAGTACTGTAGGCACACTTGCAGCATATTGGCAGATCCCGCTGCTGCTTTTAAGGTGAGAGATGCTTAACTGATGGATGGGTTTGTGCCAGCTGTCTGGCTTTGGATCAGGTATCACATCTGCAGTGTGCTCGAGGTAAACAAGCACTAAGGCAGCAAGACAATTTTCTGTATGAGGTGGGTAGCCCAACCTGGGTATGGCCAGCAGAGTGGAAAGTAAGAGGGTGTTAGAGAACTCCTGGGTGAAAGTGGTTCAGGGATACACACTATCATTAAGCCCAACTTGATTGCTGTTTCCACAGCGTGTGCAGAGTGGTGCGTGAGCACGCTGGACGCGTGCAAGTGTCGCCACAGGCAGCTGGGGCTTTGCCTGGTTTGTGTTCTCCCTTCCAGAGCTGCCTAGATTTTAGCAGAATTTCTTGCAGAAAAGTTTCCTTACCAAACCACTGGAGTTTGCAAAATAAGTGGTATTAGCGTGAATAATTAATAGTCATATTAAATGAGTCAGTAGGCAAAACTCTGATCTTGACCGGGGCTTTGGCACTGTTCAGTGCATGTGGTCAGCTTGTGGAGCTCACCTGACAGACTTCAGCCATTGGCCACGTATAGCATCATACTCCCTGCCACTTCTGAGATGACTTGGATCAGTGCTCTCAACTGAGGCCTATTTTCTATCATTAAATTTGCATCTATTGTAATTGATTGGAACATGTTGCGTTAAAGAACCTCAAATTAGTTTACAAACCACTGGGCAGCCTGTCTTCCAGAGAGAGGTTCCCTGAAACGTCTTAAGGAGAAGCAGACTTGTTTAATGAGGCAAAGAAACCCTCTGCAACACCTTAGGGAGACTGGGGTGAGAGCAATGTGGGAAGAGAGCAGGGCATGCCGCATGGGAAGAGAGGGTAGGGGTGGATGGAGGGAGCACTGTGCAGCTCCTGCAGATACTGCTGATGAGCTGAGATTTGGAGACCTGGGCACTGGGCCTGCAGGACCCCATGGAGAGTGCCCCTCTAGGGCAGTTGTCTCCACAGATCGAACCTCCAGCATGCTACCTCTGTCCTACCCTCCGCCTGGATGAACCAGGCCCAGTCCGCACTGAAAGTTGCTCCTTATTTTGGGATATTCCTAACACACATCTACCCACAGCAGCGTGATGGGCAAGCTCATTTAGGAGCTTTGTTTTCTTTCGGCAATTGCCTACTCAGCAAGGGAATCTCGGTCCCTCTGCTTTGGTTAACTGAGCCATCTCTGGCAAATACCAGATGAGGAGAGACTTGGCCCATCTGATTTAAGGTTTTGGTGCTCCCCAGCCTGATGTGGTTTTGGGTTGGAACACTGGCCAAATGCATGCACATCTGTGTGGCTGCCAACTGAAATGAAGAAATAGCAGCTGGATTTCTCTTTGGCTTTCTTGAAGCCAAGCTTGAGCAGATCGGGGCCTCTGAAGGGATAAAGCAGCATGTGCAGACACAGTGGAATTACAAATCCTCTCTCTTGCACCGGAAAGCCTGGGCAGTTGTGATTTGGGTAGCACACAACCAGGTCCACTGTTTCCCACCCTGAGGCTGGCTGTTGAAATCCTTCAGAGGTACAAAGCGGCCATCGCATCCACTCCATTGAGGGACAGCACGTGTTCTGCAAATGTTGGGTGAATATGGTGCTGATGTTTGTTCTATTTCTAGTTCCATCACTAAGTCCCTGTGTAATCTTGGCCAAACCGCTTCACCCCCAGTGCCTGTTTTCCATTTGTAGCTGGGATTAGGAGTACTTCCCTTTCCTGTTCTGACTGTAGGCTCAAAATAAGAAATTACTCCTATTTTGCATATAAAGTGCATGCATTTTGCATGCAGTCAGGCCTTATCTTACACGAGACGTCTGATGTCTCAGTTTATAAATGATAAATACCAATAACCACAAGGATGTATTGTCTTGAAGTCTGTGTGCATACTGATGTGGGTAACAGGGCTGCTCAACACTTTCCAAAATTTCATTACAGTGGTTTCCAAACCTTTTCTTCTCTGTCTTACTGCACATTATGCACTACATGGGGCACCAAGCATGAAAAATATGCAGCCTAAACTGAATTACCTTATTTCTTCTGATTTCTTGTAGTCAGGAGATGCCACACTTTTGGTTCAGGAGTAAATTAGAGAGTCTGCTTTTCTTTGTAAGTGTATCATGAGCTTTATTGTTTAATATTAAAGCTGCGTTGTGAAAAGTGGCCCATAAATGGCTAATAAAAGCAGAGTTTACAGCTTGTAAAGTGCATCAGGATTTTACCCTGCTTTGCCTAGGGAGATTTATATTTGTGTTCACTGCCTGGGGTTTAAGAACTGACAGTACTTTTTTCTTTTTGGACCCATTAAAAATAATGGTGTGGACAAACATTGTTCCTGGTTAACTCTATCGTGTCATGCCCAAGTGTTGCCAGGAGGACGAAGAGCTCTGCAGCACTGCTCCGTTGTTAGCGTCGGTGTAAGGATGCAGCACAGTTATGGGAAGCACTGCACAGGGCTCGCCGCAGGTTGTGGCATTGTAGAGAGCGCTCTGCTTTTCTGCCCACCAAAAAAACCCGCCCACATGAAGATATTCAGTGACTGGAATCAGAAACTAAGACTCTTATAACCATCAAAACCCTTCAGTGTAAAATTCTCAAGCTTTTGTGCACTGTGACTTGGGGGCTTTGGTGAAAGTTTTGACTGCTCTAGGCATTCATAGCTTTTAATTTGTACAAATGCGGTTCCCGGTCTCTGATAAAGGCCTGTAGGATGCTCATTGTAGGTGAAGCAATGTGGAAGGAATTGCCCTTGCAGACACTTTTGTGAGATTTTTCGAGTTAAATAATAGGACTTCTTGTTATACCCCTGATTGCCACCAAGGCCATTGTGTTCAGCAGCATGTAAAGCTGTCATATAGCGATACACTTGGAACTAATGTCTGCTGTTTATTTACAAAATCTGCTTTAAGGTTTCTGTTTCCTTCTTTCCTTCTCTGAGACATATGTAAAATTGTGCAGGCCCAAGTGCACAGCCTGAGCACATACGCTGCTAGCTTATAAGAGGTGACCCCGTCTACTGTCTTTGCCCTCGTAACAGTTCATTATATTGTCCAGCATTTTTGAGCCAGAGTAAGTGAGATTTATAGGTTGCCTGGGGATAATCATTTCAAGAAAAAAGATCAATGATATGCAAGTCAGTGGAAAAAGCAGCAAGTTCCAATAGCTGCCTTGTTAGACGGCATCAAACATCTTCATAAACTATTTAAAGGTAGAAATGGTCATTAACCTTTGCTGTAGCCAATTACATTCAGAATGGTGAATGCCATTTAACATGAATCAGGGTGACACCCGGTTTGGGTGTGCAGGAATGCAGAAATGTTAGCGCTTTCAAGTCACTTGCACACTGAGTCTGTCCTAGAGGAGGCATTGAACAAGGAAGCCGAACAAAACAAAGGTTCATTGCTCACCGTAAACAGGGTCTCTGGCCTTGCTTTGCATTGACTTTCAGTTGTATTGCTTTATGTCCACCTCAAATGAACAGCCATGGATTTTTTTTTCTACCTCCCTTAGTCAATTATTACTATTTTTAATATGGTGTGAAAGCATTTCATTTTTCCTGTGGGAGAAATCATGACCCAGATTCTTCCTTGCAGAGGTGGGAGAGGAGCAGCTTGCTCGGGCTCGGTTTGTTTCTCTGAAACCACCTTGAGGAGCTGACGTCACTGTCCCTGTTTGAGACATTTGCAGCTCTACAACGCATCCTTCTGCTGTTCTGCTTTAAACAGTTGTAGCACTTTATGCTGCATTCTGAGTACGATCTGGTGTTGGCAATTTCCATCCCGCCTCTTTTCCTCCCGGTCTCTCTGATGCTGAATCAATGACATTTTTCCTAAGCTGCCTACATTTGGTGTTTTACTGCCGACTGCATGTGGCCCCTCTCATTTTAATTACTTCGCTGTGTCTAGCACTATATGCTCTATAATGTTTCAGAGACTGCTTGCAATTAAAATAAAAAATAAGTAATACATTACAGGTTACAACCCAGTCAATCTCCATGTATTGTAATTCACAGCAGCTTTATATGCTGAGCTTTCCAAGTGGCTTATAGCCCACATAATAATAACGAAACCCTGAGACACAGAGGAAAAGCGAGGGAGGGATATTGTCTTTCTAGGTTTCTGAAAGGCATAATTTCCTGATGGTTGCTTTATTTTTCCAGTTCCTTTGCTCTTGAAAGAAAATGTCAACATACTTAACTTTTCATATCCTGGTTTCCAGGGGACGCAATGTAATCAGTCTCCTTGCTGTGGAAGGGCTGTGTTGTACCAAGTGATCTCAACTGTGTGTTCCTGATGTTTGGGGCATATTGCATTTAGGCATTAGAAAGTTTTGTAACCATTCTAACGGGCTTTGGACCAGGTCAGGAGGGACTAATCAGATACACGTTAGAGTATTCTGGCTTCACATCAACAAAACACTTAAGCATGTGCTTAATTTTAGCAGTGCAATAGTTCTACCCATGAAAAACATGGACCAAATGTCGTCCAGTCATCCTGCTGAGTAATCCTAACAATTATTTCTCAATGTTATTTTTTCTGAGTCCTGCTTTCTCTCCACAAACCCTTTTAAGCAGTCTTAAAGAGAGAACATAGGCTAAAATGAAACAACCCATGCAGGGAAGCACAAGCAATATGGGGAATTTTTGTTTAGAAATCCAAGCAGCAGATTTCCATTATTGTAAATACTGGCTGAATTCAGGTGTGACAACATTTAATTTACATGTAAAGTGACAAATTAAAATCTGATTTTCCCCTATATTGTTCTCTGAATGGAATACAACATGACAAGCTCTGAAAAATGCCTCGGTTCAGCCCCGGTGGCACTGCAGGTCTGGCTGGCTGTGATGTGATGGAGCCTTTAGCAGCATCAGAAACAACTCAACCCAAATACCCAAAGGTGTGCCTAAATCTCGTTTCAGTTAGATGTTTTTAAGAATCTGGTTCATAGAACATAGGAACTCGGACGAAATGCAGCCACTCCTTACATGAAGATCAGAAAAGTGGCTTATGTCAGTAAGGGAAAGAAATACCTACCCTTCCCTGCACAGGGGTACCTGACCAGCATGGGGCGTAATGCCATGTGAGCAGCTGCATTTAGTTTGGGCTAAACGTCAGCCAAGACCTGCCTGAGGCAGTGGCCAGTTGCTTAAAAAATTTCACAGTGTAGACAGCAACACTTCCCAAATTCGCCCTCCCAGCTTGCAGGTAGCAGTTGATTCAAGTACGTTCTAAGCTGGAGGTTGTGTCTGCATCCCTGGTGTTTGGGTCCTTGGTAATGCTTTTTCTGTTAAGTCGATTTATACCTTAGATCATCCTTGTAGCCTTCCTTGGTGTCTTTTCCAGTTCTATTATCTCCTTTTTTGAAATGGGAAGATCATGGTAACACATGGTGTTAACAACAGGCATGAGTGGTAGTATCTGCATTTTGTGATAGCTGAAGGATAGAGGTGTTTGTTCAGCAAAGAAACTCATGTATGCTCTGAGTCTGCTGTGCTATGTGTTGGAAACAATCACTTGGCATCACACTAGTGTGGACATCTGAGACTGGTAGAAGTTTCCCTGGGCCAGTGACTCTCAGCTCCATGGTTTTGGTTCATTACCACTTTTACTGCTAACCACCTGATTATTGCAGCCTCAGGAATCCTCTCATGGTGCAGCTGAAAAATAGCCAAAACGTGGGTAATGCTTGTACCTGCACTACCCTCAAATCATCTTGCCTTTATGCTTGCCTGTTTTACGGTCTGCTGTGTGGAGGCACACAAGAATGCCCCATCATTGTTGTAGCAGTTTCCTTTTGACTATGGCAAGTTCAGGGCACGGATAGGTGCCATTGTTCATTTGTTATAGCCGTAAACAGCATCAGCCCAGCTGACACTTGCATCCCTGAGCACTTTCCTCTGTAGGAATTCACAAAACAATTGCTTAATCTTTTCTGACACTCTTTTGGTGTTTAAACAAAAAACTACTGGCTTCTTCCCATTCCCAGACACTGTGATGTAGAGACCTGGAGAATTAAACTGTTGATGAACTCCTTTGTTTTAAATGGTTGCAGTAGAAGATAATAGAGAGTAGTTTTAACTAGGCTAAATGAAACTAAAGTTTTCTGAATGATACTGATGTCTTTTTTAAAGAGACATCAGTAGCAGTTGCCTGCTGCCCTCCAAGGCAAGCCCAGATAAACTGCTCACTACGGCAGAAAACACAAGTGCAGTCTGTTGAACTAAAATCTGTCTTCTGTGGGCTGAGCTCGTACTCCTGATTCTTGGCCCACTGAAGTCAGCAGGAGATCTCCCCATGACACAGGATGGGATGTCCTGAACATCTCCCCTGGAGCAGGTAGAGTTGAGAAACCTCAGCACTGCAGTCATTGGACCATCTTGGGTCAGATCAGCCTTAGAAGAGAAGGAAGACAACCCCTACTGTTCCCAAACCTATAGAGCAGAGATGAAGCTGCACATCTCAATGTACCTGGTCCCCCTGTCCTCAAACCAGACTTTTCTAAAAAGCTCAGGAGAAATCATGCCATCTGCTAAGGAGCCATGCAGAGTTATGTTCCAGTCTGAGGATCCCCAAATTCCCCTGTAAACCAGGGCCACACACACTCTGCTGTCTACCCAACCCTGTGCAAGAAGATTATGATTTCTCAGGGCAGTAGTGACAGCAAGAGGCAGCTTGATAGTGTGCCTCAGGAGTGCAAACCCTCGTCTGTCACGCTGCATGGCAGACTTCAGAGCAAAAGGAGGAGAAGAGGAACTATGCCAGCTATCTGATGACCTTAATGTTAAACTACGTTCACATTCACAAGCCTCAGACTTCTGCTAAGTGAACCAAATGCTCCTCCCCAGGGCCATATGTTGTGCCACACTCCCTCTGCAGCCATCTTGAACAGCAAATATGGTTTTGGTTTGTTTTGTTCTGTTTCATTCCTGCTGATACCAAATGCCAGCACTAGGCACGGGGAGCGTTGCAGGGAGAAGCCGACAGCTAATGCTGAAGGAAGGATTCTGGAGGTAGCACACTCACAAAAAGAAGGTGAATGCATTTTGAAGAAATGAAAAGTCCAGTGCATGGTGCCTAGCCTGGAAATGATTTTCCGAAGCAGGCAAGGTGGGAAGGGAGGAGTGACAGTGGTGTAAATGAGTGCACTTGAGCTCCCATTCTCCCATGCTCCCATCTCCCATTCTGAGAATTTAGTAATTCAGCAAAGGAGAGCAATAGAGAGGTTGCCTCCCAGTATAAAGGACTGTGACACAGTGCAGGACAGGGACAGCATTTCAGAAAAGTGCACCACGCTGCTAGCAGCAAGAGGGGAAATCGCTGCAGGCCACCAAAGACGTGGGGCTGCACAAAGTGGGTTAGGAGCAGCAGGGTTCAGAGACAGGCTGCAAACAGCGCTACTCTCTGCCTTGACTTTCTGCACTGCAGCTCCTGCCAGAGTCAGCAGTAAAACACCCATCGATTGCAGGTGGAAGAGAATCAGACAAATGCCAAGGCCTTTTGGAAACCCTATCAATTCTCTCAGGACTCCTCCAGCACTGCTTTGTCCAAGGTTTCTATTTGCTTCTCATTTCTCTTCATGCTACTGTTAGCAGTCCTGGTGGGGCAGGTCTTTCAACAAACTCTGAAGTCTGAGCCACAGCTTTTTAGAAGGAGCCCATGGGCTGTAGGCATCTCTCGAGCCTATTCTCGCCCTGACCTGGTCTCCGCTCAGCCCTTCATCCCCTGCCCTGCCCAGGGCTTGCCCCACTCCAACAATAAAACAAGAAGCCGCAAGCTGGCAAAGTCATGGCAGGGGCATCGACCTCACACATACAGATATGCATCGATGAAATCCAAAAGCAGCTGCTACCTGAATAAGCAAGATCCTCAAGCCCCCTGATCGTGGGGTGGGTAACCTGGCTGTTCCGGATGCTGTCTTCAGGCTCAGTACTGGTGCTGACTCACCGCCGCAGACCCAGAAGGTCTCCCACACACAGTGATTAATGCTCATGCTGCCTACTCAATGCTGAGGCATCCTGAAAGAAGGAAGTTTCAATGGCAATATCCATTTATAAACTTAGAGTGAAGATGGGGAGCAACCCCTTACAGCAGAGCTGGAGGGAGCTTCCTGGCAGGAGGAGAGGCAGAAGCCGAGCCAGCAGCAAGCTGCCCTGCGAGGCTGGGCCAGGTCTGTTATCCTGCTGGACAACTATTTTTAAAATCTGAGTTGGTGATTCAGATTAGCATCCTAAGGGTTTACCTCTGCTTAAGGGTTTCCCTTGCATGGAAAAGGACCTGGCTTTTGTCTGCGTTACACAGAATTGCCTGCCTTGTAAAGCAAGGATGTGTCTATTCAAGAAGGAGCTTGGTATCCTGGAAGGGAGAGGTTAAGTGAGGAAGGTGCATGGGTAAAAAAAGAACAAGTGGTACTGTACAACACCGCTGATCAACCTGTGTAATAGCTGCTTTTCCAGCTTTCATTCAAAGAGGAGTTATTATCCAGTGCATGCTTCTTTTTTTTTTTTGGCAAGTTGGAAGGCCTAGTTTCAACCTCACAACAGCCCTTCTGCACCAGGGGGTAACCGAAGCTCTTGGGGGGAGTGACCGTATGTTAAAGCAGTTCCCCAGGCTGCCAACACCTGCTGGGTCTGCACGGTCCTGATGCACTCCCAGAGGGGCTGCGAGATGCAGCGCGGGATCTGTTTGCTGGCCCAACTGTAGCACAAGCCAGAGGGGTTCCTGGTGGTCTCCACGCTCTTCAGCAGTGCTGACTGGCAGCAGACCCACTCGAATTAGTGATTAGTGAAACCGCTGCTGTATCGGTACAAGATATTATTAGCTGGCAAAAGCCTTGTTGCAGTGTGTGTATACATGATACAAAATGCTGGGATAAAGCTGTGTTAATCAGGGGTATTCAGAGAGCTAACGCATCCCTCCTAGCGCGGGCGGTGAGGGTGGATGTGTTACCCCCTGAGGTTCGTAGGATAACAGCAGTAGCAACGTTACAGCTCCAGCTTCGCTGAGAGGCTGTGGATTTAATTTCTGCTGCTAAGTAGTGCTATTTGCAAACCTATGGAGGGTATAGAGCAGATTTCTAGGACATGGGCTTGTATATATTCATCCTTTTCATCTAACGCTCTTGACCTTAGGGTATAATGTATTCGTATATACCTTTGTGCAGTACCCTTTGCTAGACAAGTGAGGCGAGAGGATGAGCCAAAGGTTGTGGTACTGATCTGGATTTGGGAGACATGGGTTTAATTCCCTATCCATACACAGACTTCTTGTGACAAAATCTTGCATAATAAAACCCTTTAGGAAGTAAGGCTCAGCGAGAATGACACAGAAACCGCAAAAAAGCATTTGCAAAAGGTACAAAACATCCTAAGGCACTTGGTTGTTAAACTTCAAGTGTTGTGCCTTACCCAGAGGTCTGCAGAGCTTGTGTGTGTGTACGCTTTGCCTTCTGGTCTGTTCAGCTGCAAACAGTCTGAATAATGAAGCCAGACATTTTTGTCTGCATGGATCAAATAGCAATGGTTATGACTGCAAATTAATAAAAGAGGGGGAAAAGTAAGAACATAAAAGGCTACTTTTCCAGCACTGGCTGCCAGAATCTCTCGAGAGGGCAAAGGTGGGTCAGGCACGGCAGCAGCAGGGTCAGGATAAATCCTCCTGGGATGTCTCTGTTGCTGTCTACTTACAGACAAATTCGTGTGACGTCTGCACCCAGGGAATGCTGAGAACCCCGAGAAGGTATGACATAATGACCCATTTATTTATTTATTTCCCCAAACTCCAGAGACACCTTTTAAAGGATTTCCTAGCATGGCTGCAATCACTTCTACAGGCAGCCAGCTCCTACTTAATTTTCAATGGTATTCTCCTTTTCAGAGATGGCAGAAGGATTATTTTAAAACAGCATAAGCATGCAGCAGAATGAATGCATTTGTTTCAAGTCCAGCGCAGAAGCCAGCACAGCCGGGGTGGACTGGACTCTTCTTGGTTATCCCTGCAGAGGCAACAAGGACCGGGAGAGTCAAAGAGGCTGAAGACAGTATTTGGGGAAGAGCAACATTTCCTTACTCAGCAGAAATCATCCACTCCAGTTCTTCAGGTCTTTGCTCTTTGGAGAAGAGGAACATCAGGACAGTGCAGGAGCATCCTTCAAAATACCAATAGTTTCAATGAAAAGTACTTTCTGCCTTCATTGCGGAGGGTCCAGCCAACCCTGGCCACCACGCGTATGTGTATAGTCTGATCCAGCCACAAGAGGGGGACTAAGATGCACTTGGTGAGAAAGTTTTGTCGTGTAAGAGATTTAATTAAACCACCAACTACCAGCCAGTGGGACTTCTCTCCTGTAGGCAGTCGCAGAGTCAGTGCCTTTCAGTTCTGTGTGGTTCAGTCTTGCTGTGTGTACATGGCAGATCCTCAGGGTAGGGCCTGTGCTGTCTTGTTCGCAAAGGTCTTCAGATAATATTGTCGTTGCAAGACACAAGGGTGAATAGTAACATCTAACATCTCACCAGCGCTGACCAGTCTGGGGTGATGCCCACAGCCACCCACCCATACGACCAGGGTTCTACTGGGAGGCAGTGAGCACTGCCCAGTCCGTAATGCCTTCATGATGCCGAAGATGGCCCTGACCTACCCGAAGTACACCCTTGCCCCGTGGCTGCACAGCATGTCCGGCAGGCACGGCTGTGCTGGCTGGAGCTAAGGCAGCCTCTTGCAGCCAGAGCAGCAGGCAGCTGGGCTGGAGATGGAGCTAGCTTAGCAGGGAAAGCAGGTGGCCGAGCAGCAGGGAGGAAGACTTGCCAACCACACACATCACTAGGATCCTGAAAGGAAACAATTTGTTTAACTAGTTTGCCAAATAATATCTATATTATGAATGCACCAAACTTTGTTTATTCCTCCTCGCTAGAGGTTTTTTGCTTCCAGGATGAACATGTTGTTTTCTCCAGTTCATAGCCAGGGTAAGACTGGGGAGAGCTGCTGAAGCCCCAGCAGCTGCTTTGCCAGGAGCGATTTGAGTCTTTGCTGTGAGTGTAAAGGGACGGTGGTTTTGCACTCCCACAAATCACCCCACTTTTTCTTGGGGCCGATCTGCTCAGTGTGTCCATGAGCCTTCATTTATCTCCTCCAACCTTTGAGTTTGTACCTGTTTGCCCCCATTCCAGGGAGCTGTGGGGTGCATGGCAAACACCTGGGGAAGTGCTGCTTCCTAGAGCGTCCGCTGTGGCTGCCACTCAAGCCCGATGCTTTCCTAAAAGTCCTCATGGATGGATTCTCAAGTGCTCACAACCCTGAGGCCAACTTTTCAAAAGAGTCTAAGTTCAGTTTAGGGTGCTAAATTACAGCTGAATGGAAATTGTGGAGGAAGAATGGAGCAGAGGAGAATTTGCCAAAGAATAAGGGTATGTTTTTGATGAAAATTGACAAAGTGGAAGAGCCTTGGATTTTATGCTTTGCATTTTTTTAATAAGATGCAGAGTTTTTCTGGGAAAGTGAGTACTTTCTGTGAAGAATGTAGTTTGGTCAGACATTGTGTTTTCTGCGCAGAGGAACACAGAACTTTTCAGAAGTGAAACTGGGACACAAGGCCCCGTGGAGGAGTTGTATCTGCAGGGTCAGGCAGTATCAAAAGAATTTAGCTTCAGCTTGGGACTTTTAAGAGTTGTACACAAAAACCTTCAGTCCAGCCCTGGGAGTCAAGAATTGCCTTTCCCATTTTCGTTTGCCATGTCTCTCCCATAATTGCACCAAAATTGCCATTTCTTGTCTTGACCTGTTTGGTGTAGGTCATGCCCATGCTCTAATGTTAATCAGTGTGTGTGTCAGGGGGCTGTTTGAACTGAGGCCTCAGTCCATCAGAGGGGCAGCGAACGTCTAGAAGACAGCAGGGGAAGGGTGGCAGTGGGTGTGCAAAGGTGTGCAGGTGCTGTAGAGCTATGGTGCTTCTGTATCAAATCCTTGCACTACAGTAACTGAGCATCTGCACTCCAAATCCCTTATACAACCGGAAAGTGAACTGTCCAAAACTAGATAATGTTCAAGCTGCAACCCATTTCTGTGATTTTCCTGAAGTGACAGGGTTTAAAAGGAAAATTGATGAGATGGATGTGACGCGTAACTGACAAGGGCATTAGTGTGACTCCGGACAAGAATTCACAGCAGTATAAGAAAAACACAATGGAAGAGTATTTACAGATCTACGCTGACTTAAATGGTCACCAAAACAATTTCCTTTTCTGTCCTCCAGAGGAAAAAATGCAGCTAGGAATTACAATAAAAACAAAAATTCAGTACTGCCTTTTGCCTGGCATTTGCTGGCTTTCTAGAGTTTGAGAAATTCTGAATGCACCTGAACGTGGACAGTGCCAAGCAAGTGCACACTTGATACTATTTGCAGAAACTGAGGTGCTTTTCCTGCACTGTCAAAATGCGTTTGGGGCAGGTGGTTTGCAGGTGGGCAGAATGGGAAGTCAGGGCGAAGAGCTGGAGGGTTTGCAAGTGGCATAACAAGGCAAGCAGCTTTCCCTCTTCTCCCCCTCTTCTCCCAGTTGCCTTTTCCCTGCATTACTGCAGGGATATTTTCCTCTAGTGCTTCAGCTTCACTTAACTCTCTCTTTGATCAGTGTTTATAGTAATGGAGCTTGGTATAAGCTGTGATATCCCTAAATGCTGTAAATATATATCTATAAACACTAAACAAAACATTCCCTATATAATAAGCAGAGACCAGAACTGTGAATTAAGGCCCCAGACAAGGCAGATGCACAGCAACAATTCTCAAGGACTTTGAAGTTAAAAGCCTTGCTGTGTAAATGTAAGAGGTTTTGTAAGTCAAACTAAAAGTCTCATTAACGCAAAACTTCCATGATCAGAAACCTGCCTGGTTCAGTGGGAGTCCCGAAGGACAGGAGTATTTAGCACACTTTCTAATTAAAAGATGGGAATTATGGTACAATGGTTAAAATATGTTTTATATTTGTCTAGAAAGTAGACAGTCTATTCAGTAGATTGTGTATGCAGGGAGATACTGCGAGGGCTCTTTACAAATAAGACACAAGCAAACTAAGCTACAAACAGGCAGAAAGGAGTACCTGAAAGTCCCCTATGGTTTTCTCTGTGTGCTGTGATGTTGTCAGCTTGCGTAAGCGGGCAGGATGAAGCCTAACCTGTTTTGGGTGCTGCAGAAAGTCACTCTTCTGGACTCCCCTGCAGACCTGAACTGCAAGGAAACATTGCTTGGACACTGCCGAGGTCCTGCACACAGAGTGTGCCCACCTTCCTTCTGGGAAATTGTATTTCTTGCCTCGTACACAGCGTCCAAAGGGTCTCTGCCTGCTGTAGCTCCTAGGCTGGAGGCAAGGCGCTGGGAATGGCTGGGCTGGGGGAACTGGAGTCGGTGCGGCCCTTCCTGCTAAGCCGGGGCTGATAAAAATAAACATATTGATAAAACTAGTAAAACCATCCCACTATAGGAGGAGATGTAGGTTTCTGGTTGAATGAGTTGATGCTCCTTCTCGTACCACTCTTAGTGAACACGGGACCCAGACCAGGATGTATCCTGTGCACAGCCACATGTCAGGAAAGGGCTGTTCCAGTATCTGTGGAAGCCAGCTGTCGTCCATTTCTGGGACACCCATTACCTTCTGGGGAATATTCATTAATCAGAGCCAGGAGAACATTTCTGAACAAGAAATAGCCAAATATTTAATAAAATCATTTCTTTATTGGGGCGGTGGGGGGAGAGTGAGGAGGAGGAGTAAATTAAAAACATAGTGCATTTCAATATTTGTTCTAATAATTCAGTTCTCTTAAAAACTGCTTTTGTTTCAAATTTCATGCTGTTTTTAAAAGCTAAGAAGAGGGTAAGAGCTTCAGTCAAAAAGGAATATTTTGCTCAGTGCTAAAAGAAAATATGCATCCAAAATGCTATAGTTTTTTTTTAAAGGGACTTTATAAAATATTTGTCCAATATTAAAAAAAAAACAACATCATTTCAGTTTGTTACCAGATGGAAACTCATCCCCATTTTCACATGTGCCAACAAACTGAAACATCATTTATTGTATAGTTCAGTGTCAGGACTGGTGTCCTGGTTAAATTCCTGTTTGAGAGCTCATCTGAATTCAAAAGCAAAACTCCTGCTGAGTTTAATAGGCTAAATATTCAACTCTTCTAGGTTAAATATTCTGCTTTTTGTCACTCTTTCCTTTGGACATAGTGGTCTCTCTTTCTGCCCTAAGCTATTTTATACTGTTTTCCTGGCTTCTTAATACTCACTGCACCCTGCTGGAGACCAGCCCACGTGGGTGATTGGAGAACCCATAGGTAGATGGAGGTTTTTGTCAGCTTAGAAATCTAGAAATCTAGGTACGAAGCCTGTTTGTCTCACATCAGTAGCGTACAAGTGAGATGCATGCACTTGCATACTAGTATGCAAACGCAGCGCTCTGAATGCTGCTCTGACTTACTGTCGTATCACTAGGAAGTGCCTCGGTAACTACTGTGTGTATACGTAAAGGATCAGAGTTACGAAGCGCCTCTTTAGATCTTTCGAAAACTGAATCCTCATTAATGCAGCTGTATGGAAACAGGGCTGTCAGGAAAAATCTAGTCCAATTTTTGGTTGTAGGATGAATTGAAAAGCCTAGAGTGTCTCAAGAATTCTCTGTGTTCAGAGCCAAGTCCTGAAGCCCACCCTTCGTCAGGCACAGGCGTACTGCCTCCAGCCATTGCTCAGTCAAACCTTGAGAAATATGTCAATTGAAACCCGTTTAGGTTTTGCAGGTACATAGCCTTGAGTGGATTGTCAGTACACCCGGCGTTACAAATATTCGTGCTTGCTTCGTTTTCCTTATATTAATATAGCACTGATTTTTGGAAATGGGAGGTGAAATATTTCATTAACCCTTAAATACATAACATCACACTCATTTGAAACATGGTGTTTTTTAGGAAAAACTTTATCCAAAGCAATGAGTACAACTAAGAAGAGGGAAATGTGGGTGGAGGCAATTTCAGTACTTAGGAAACAAGTGAGTTCAGGTGGCTTTAGTTGAAAGGGCTAATTAAAATGAAAAAGCAAGTGAGGCCAACAGGATGTAGGAGCTTTGGGTGAAGGATGTTGTCTGGCTGCTGTTAGTGGGTGTCCCAGCAGGTGAGCTGGGTGCTTGCTGCCTTCCCAGCTCAGTGGGTTGGGCTGTCCCTGCAGCCTCCAGCCTTGAGGCTCTTGTATTGCTCTGTGCAGAATAATCAGGGCATGTAGAATTATGTAGAATAGATTTTCATTTTTTCTTTAGCCTTAGCAGTACTATTATTTTTAATGAATGGTTTATTCATTATTATTACAACTCTGTTTTATTAGCCTGTGCTGCCATTTGTTTAAGGGACTGTCTTGTTATCTGTAAGACAGGGGAAATGGATTACACTGAATCTGACTGACTTCAGTTTACACTGGTGGGAGTCAAAGAAAGAATTGGTTTTTTTTTTTAGGCTTTTGGTGGAGTTGGCACAAGGATTGATATTTGAAAACATAGATGCTACCTACATGGTATGAAAGGTGTTTCTGAGGTGTATTTCCCTTGAATTTGGCAGAAAACAGCTTTTTATGCTGTCAGTTTGACTGGGTCTCTTAATGAACAGCTGTTCTTCATTGGCAACAACCAGTTTCTTGTGGATTACTTCTCAAACAGCAAGAGACAGCAGCAATCGTTTCTGTTACCCTTGACTAAAGGCTGCCTGTCAAAATGTTTCTTCAGTCTCTTGTAGTGAGAATTAGGATGTTTTTCCCAGCTCATGAGAAGTGATTTCAAAGGACTTCCCAGCCTGCTTGAGGATTCCTCCCAAAAATCCGATTTGTGAATTTTTTGAGCAAAGAAAAGAAATCTCTTTCAGGTCAGATCAACAGCAACCTTTCCTTCAGGTGAGCCAAAATCCTTTATCTTACCTTTGGCATCCTTTAAACTGCTTCTTTTTCAGTGTAAAATGAAGACTATATTTTAAAAAGTTATTTCAAAGCAGAAAGTAAAAGTCTGAAGGTTTTGTTCTGAGAACATGGAACTAAGATGCTTCGATGGCATTGAAACTCTTTGAGAAGTATTTGTAAGTGAAATATTTATCAGATGAGACCTTTCTAAGGCTAGTTTTGGATGAATGACAAGACTACAAGCAGCTTTAAATTAAAACTGTTTTCTATGGCAGAAATGTAGAAGTAGCGCTATTTTGGGAAGCTCCCCTCTGTGAGAGCTGCTGCTGAAATCAGTAGCGTCTGATCTGTGCCATGTGGCAGCAGTTTTGATATAGGTAACCCTGCACCAAGGTTTGAGACTGATGTCCCATACAGTTTCCTATAGTAAACTGTTGTGACTTACCATTTTCTCCTTCCACTCTGGATATTTTTAATCCAGGAAGGAAGAAAACAGTCTCCACAGGACTAGATGAAATTTAAACACGAGACATTCGTTTGCTTCAGGTTCACCTGGTAGGTAAGAAGGAAAGAGAGGAAGGCGAGCGCAAACCAGAATGTTTGCAAAGCTTTACAGGCATTTTTGGGGGTACGTAATGCTAAAAATCTGTCACTTCCTGCTGAGGAAGATGCTTACACCATACCTGTTTGCTGCTGCCAGGTGTTTATCAGCTGGTATCCCCACCCTGCACAATGTTCCAGGAAGCATCAGTGCTGTTTGGAAAGTTGAAGTGCCCAATACTTGTTATATCTGTTCTTTATTTGGTCCGTATCAAGCTCCTGAGTGTGTTCAGCAGCCAGGATCATCTTCAGTGCCTCTTCCTCAAGTCTCTCTGCTTTGCTTTTCCCAAGTATACTCTACATCTGGCTGAGGCAGTTTTCTTTCTGCTAACATTTTCACAGTATAGATGAAGACTCCAGCATAATTAAATAAACCAGAGCTGAAACCCCCCGAAGAACCATTATCTTTTCTGTGAAATACTCCCGGCAGAAATCTTGGAAAACTTGCATGTAATTAGTACATTGAGCCCCACTGCAGTATTAAGTACAATGCATTAGGGCTTGTAATGCTGACTTCTCTGGGACTCCAGCTGACCAGTGATAGCAAATTTGTGGGCAATGTGCAGACTGACTGGTTTTATACATTTACACGCTGTTAGTGTAAGGATTTTTGAAGCTATTTAAAGTGTATGCTATCCCAGTCTTCATTACACTTGCCAGGCTGTTCTCCCAATATGCCTCATCCTTTGAATGGCTCTTCTCTGGAATCTGTATCATCAGAGAGAACAAGTCGGTCCAGTGCTCTAACCTCCAAGACCAAACTTAGCAGAACTGGATTAATTGCATGGCTGAGCTATAGACTTCCTGTGGATAAATCACTTTGGCCCAGATCTTAAGAGGCATCCAGGAACCCAAAATAGCAGACAGGATTACTCTGTGTTACTCGTTACATCCAACCCTCATTGATTGCAATTGCATTCAGTGCCTGAAGACATCAAATGTTGTCTGACAAGTAGGGGCCTGACCCAAGCTATAATGAAGTCAACAGAAAGACAAAAGAAAATCAGTGTCTTTGTATTAGGTGCTTATTGAACATGGAGCCATCTTATTTGTAAGCAAGGCTCAGGTGCAAACTCAGAAGCCCTGCTTTAAAGCCTGGCAGTGTTAATGATGGAGGGCGCTCAGCTGGCAGCTCTCTTGTACTTCCTGAAGGGAAGGATTTGCCAAGAGGGGTCATAGCCCTAGAAGTTGTTAGTTCTGCTAACAGCAGGTTATCTGTTGTTTTTCCAAATACCTCCAGTGCTTCCACATTGGAGGGGGGAAAAAAAAAAAAAGGACTAGATGAAAAATCTTACAGCTCTGCTTCAGATCAGCTAATATGGCAAGCTACCTGGGGAAAAAAGTAGTCTTTATAGGGAGCTTTGATACTAGATATATATTTGGAGTCCTTTTTATCATAAAAGAGGAAGTACAAGCCATGCATGAACAATGTTACTCATGTTGCTTAATTCATGACTGGAAATTACCCAAGCACTAGGATGAGAAGGGAGATGTATGAAAACTGATGTAAAGCAGAATATTAACACTGGAATGTGAGCATTACTTTATCTTGAAAGTACCCCTAATAAATATTTTCAAACGTATAAGATGACATACATCCACTGGGTATTAAAACCTGGAGGGAGACTAGTCTGAAGACAAGCTTTGTAAGGAAGATGCTCCTCAGGGGCAGTGGTTAGGTTTGGGATGTGCTTCTTGCCTTTCTTGGAGGTGTGAGCAGAGCTCCAGCAGGGCTGACACAAACCTTCCCAGCTATGTACCTACCTTGTTCTCTATTCCAGCTTCCCTGCACTACAAACTGATGCAGACTTGTTTCCTGTAATGATGAACGAAAGTGGTGGAACTGAAATGGGAGTGCAGGAGCTGGGAAGGACCATAGGGAAAGCTTAGCCCTGGGGCAGCTGCGTCAATTTTTGTCATCACAGTTTCTCACCAGATCCTGCAGTGGCACGGTGAAACCACAACACCTGCCTCTAATCCCTCCTTATGGGAGAGCTCTTGGGTTTGGTTTGGGCTATCATTGATTTCTGCTGTCCCTTAGAGGATGGAGAGCTGCTCCTATGGGAACATCAGGGGAAATGAGGATTTGGTACTGCAGATGGTCTAAGGGCGGGTCCTAAGCTAGATGGCTTGCAACTGCTAGTACAACCAGCAGGAGCAAAAATGGCGATGGATTCCCTGTTGGGATAGGGGTTAGAAGTCCTTTGCCAGACAGATATGTGCCAACCTTTTACATGGAGCTATGTAACGCTGTGCAATGTCCAATAACAAGGTCATATAATGGAGGAGACGAGGGTCTGGGCAGTCAGGTGCAGCTGCAGAGAAAGGAGAGCCCCAAGAGGAGCTCCACCTCTGTCTCCTGTCTTTGAACGAAGAGTGAGCCTCACCCCGAGGCCTCCAGCACCCACCCGTGGACAGTGAGTGAGTTACTGTGCTGGGGTTGCCAGATGCAAGCTGGATGCCAACCCCTCCTACACTTCAGGAATGAATCTGTGTATAAACAAGGCCTTTTGCACTCTTTCTGAGCACGAGAGCCCTGGCCAAGCCTCCACATGAGCGTCTGAATTGTCTTCTGGGCTCTCTTTGGCCCTCTGATGTGTGAACACAGAGTGGCAGTGAGGATCCAGCTCGTCTAACCTGTTAATGCTGTGGATGAAAATACACATTGCTGCAATTGAAGAAGTGGAATCGGAGGAGTCTGTGATAGGGGAGCACAGCATGGATAAAAGAAGAATCTGAAGGACTTTGAACATGTGAGAGAATGTGAACAGGGGTGATCCCAGAAGAGAAATTCTTCAGGGAATCAGAAGGAAAATAGATGTTCGGGAGGCAGGATTGAAACTGTTTGAAGTCAGAGGGGGGAAGCTGGATCTTAGTTTTGATCAAGAAAAGGCTGAGAGGAGGCTGAGTAATCTGAAATCAAAGTACAAGGGGAAATCAAACCTGAACATTAAACAACCCACAAATCTTTACCTTGAAGAGGTGAGATCCAAGGACCCAGTAAAGTGAGATGAGAGGTTTCCTTAGATCCTTGCAGAGGGACAGCCTCTACCTGGAGAAGGGGCCAAAATTCCCCCTGGTCTGACAGAGAGGGGGAGAGGGAGAATGTTTGACATGACCGAGGAGGTCTGACTGCAAGCCTTGAAGGACCAGCAGGTTAGCTCTGTATCCCCACTAGAGCAGAAGGGAGTTGTGCAGTGAACGTGGGGTTTTTTTTGCCTTTAATTTCCTAACAGGAATCATGTTTTCTCTCCTTTAAGTGCCCAGTTCTGGCACTACCTAAATGGCTGAACCTTTCTCTCAGATGATGCCCTGACTCAGGCTGGCTGTAAGCCAGAGGAAAAACCACAGCTTCTCCAGTGAGACCCCTGTTTAAGCTGCCGTGGAGCTGTGTGTGCATGCATGTGAACTGTTGTGCCAAGCTGGTCGGCTGGAGCTTCAGAATTAACAATGTTGACTCAGGCCTGAAGACTTTAAAAGAATTTATATCAACAGATTTTAAAGATCTTAAAATATACAGCTTGAGTAGCCTTAGGTTTCTCAGGCAGCTGCCAAATCAAACTGAATAATAAAATAAAACTGAATAATAAAGTGATCACACAGTGTAAGATCAAGACAGGGCCGAGTTAGAAGCACCTCCAGTAATTACTGGATTGGGAGCAGCCTCCTGACAAGCCTTGAGTTACTGCTGACATGCTGAGAACTGAAAACAGCAACAAAATTTCCCCAAATGAAAACAGCTCTTCCCTCCCGGCTCCCTGTTTATTATTTTTGCTATTGGCAAGACCTGGGTAGCAGAGGTGCCAGATGGGGCAAGTGAGCCCAGGAATTGATGCTGCTGCTCAGAGCAATGGTGGCAGGGAGGAAAAGGGCTGCAGGCAACCCAGGACCAAGTGGAACGCAGGGAAAGTGGGATGTCGAAGGAGGACTGGATGCCAAAGAGGGTGATGCTGATGGCACCAGTCCCTGCTTTTATTCTGCTGCCCACACCTAGGAGGTCTGTCTCCTCTTGTCCTCTCCCAGGAGCTGCCAGCGCAAGTCTTAGACACCTGCAGCAGCCCAGCCTGAGCGCAGCGATGGCTGCGGGACGCGCCAGCTGCCTGCACCCACGCTGCCCCAGCATTTCCCATCCGCTTTGCGTGGAGCCACATCACCTTCCGTCCTTCCTCCTTCTTTTATTGCTGGTTTTGTTGAAAAACCAGCAAAAATCAATATTAAAAGCCTGGTGAGGGGTTTTGCTAAAAAGGTTAAATTGCCGTGAAATACTCATTCTTTATGATTTGTATCGCAGTAATGCTACAAAGCCCTGAAAGACCCATATAGGAAACCTGAGTTTGCTTTAAAGCTACATATGTTTTGTTTGGGGACCTGGAGGTTTTTGATGAAAAGATTTCATTTTTTGATAAAAACATTCTGGCAAAAATGGAGCTACAGAGAAAGAGGAACCAATCTTTATTCCTTTTTGGTGACATTTTTCATGAGATAAAATGTAATTCCTGAGAATCTCTAACTCTGGTCCTTTTTCATTCTTTCTCTCTAGGCTCCTGCCATCTATTTCCCACTGTCCTTTCAGAGTGCCAGGGCAAATATATCTTTCTATTTTGGTATTGTCAAGAGGTAGGGCTGTAGGGAAAGGTAATATCTTTTCCTAGAGCAACTGATAGAACTGGGAAAAAAATGGACTTATTTTTGGATATAGAAGCCCTGTCTGCCTCTTTTGTTTATAAATTACCCTTCTGTTCTCCTGGAGACCTTCCTGTCTCTACACTGAACTCTTTTAACTCTAGCATATATACTCAAAAAGTGTACTCATCATTTATCTTTACTGCTACTGCAATCTTCTCGTCACCTCTGCTTTCTTTCCTTCTTCAGCTACTTATTCTTCTCTGTTTTGCAATCTTCTCAAGTGGCATGTGTAGCTTATATTTTATTACTTGTGCAAGTGTCTTTCTAATCCTCCATTATTTGGGGCATATCCTTTGTTATCTGTGTTAGTCTTTTCTATGCCCTGGGGACATTTATCGCTAATTGGTTCACATAAATGGGAAGGTAAACATTCATTTCTCTTAGAATACACATTTTACTTGCAGCGGTACTACCCCTAGAGCTTTTATTCTTTCCTTCTTTCCTTTGTGGTGTTATGCACAGCTGGTCAGAGCTAAAGCGGAATAAAGCACACCTCTGGCAAGGTCTGCAGTGCACTGAGCAGCATGTTTAGGATTAGTATTGCTGCCTTTGAAACTCACTGACCTCACTGCGAGGTGTGACAGTGTTTGCAGAAGTCAGGGCTATAGGCAACTCCACCTCTCTGGGGGGAAATACCCCCTGTAAGCCCTTAAAAGGGAGACAGACTGACTGAGGCTTGGGAGGAGGGAGGCAGTGGGTTGTGTTCACCACTTTCATTAACAGCCTGGATAATGGAATAGATAGTATGCATATTAAATTTACAGATGGCACCAGGCTAGGAGGGATTGCAAATATATTGGACAACAGAATGGGAGTTGAATTGAATTCAACAAATTGCAGAGGTGGTTTGGAAGAAACAAACAAAAAGAATTTAAGAGGCAAGTGCAAGGCATGAAACTTGGGCTGGAATAATCAATGTACGGAGGATGAGGACAGGACAGCAGTTCTGCAAAAAGGGAACCGATGAGGAGAGGAAAGTAAAGACTGGACCAGAAGTTCAGCAAGTCTCAGTGCCATGCTGGGGAAGAAAAGGCAGATATAGGTAGGACATCAAGTAACAAGATCCTTTTACAGCAAAAGTGATGGAGGCTGGGTCTTGGAAAGGCTTTTTGTGGGTGAGCGGTGTACAGGGGGAGGATGCTGAGGAAGAACATCTGCCTGGGCTGAGACATGCAGAGATGATAGAGCTGTGGGGCAGGAGCTTGAAGCAGCAGCAGCTCCTTGAGCCTGGTTGCCTCATGGACGTGCTTCTCACCCTTGTGCCCCACGCTTGCCCTGCAGGAGAGCTGGGGCTTGGCGAGACCAGTGGTCGCTCAGGGTCACACGGGAGCTTGGTCAGCCCGCTTTCTCCCCTTGGCCCAGGAGGCAGTGGCAGCTGACCCTGGCCAGAATTTTGCTCTTGGATGCGAGTGTCAGTTTGTCTTGGTAATGCATGAGCTGTCTGTAGGTAGACCAGAGAAGTAGGCTTAATCTTTTTCCCTTCACTAGACATATTCTTCTGGTAAGAGAAGGATATGAGTTTAACTATGCTGTCGGCCTTGAGGCTTTAGGTATCAAGGAGAGATTATTTCAGAGATCAAACTGAATGCTGATTTGAGGGAGTAGCTCATCCCTTTGGAGTGCTCCAGAAGGAAAAGGGAACATTGTCAGTTCAATCTACTGTGGAATTTATAGTATTAATGATCTGAAGAACACTTTAGGGATTTCTGTCAGATGTCTATTTTAATTTAAACTCTTGGGTGTTTAACTACCCAAAATATTGAGTTCTAGTCATTATAAAAACTAATAACTGGCTTATTTTGCTGCTAATTCAGAAACTGAGGTTAATTATCTATAGTGAAAGAATGTGGTACTAATCTAAAGTCTACCTGAATAAGACACTGTGGTTAATTGAAATGACAAAAGATTCCTTCAGAGTAAAGAGATGTTTAACATTCAGGGCTTTCTCAAAGGTACTAACTTTTGCTTCTCTTGAAAGGTTTTTTTGTTTGGCTTCGTAGCTGTACCTTATCCTTTTCTTATTGTTCTTATTGCTTTATTTTTATTAAAAATACCATTGGGTGATTATACATTTTCTGGGTGGGAGCCCATCTACTCCATCCCTTTGATGTGCAATGCACCGTGTATACAACGATACGTTACCCCACTGAAGTTGGTGGGAATTGCTGGATATCCAATCCACAGATGTGGGATTGCACCTAGGAATTTGGCACCTGTGTTTGTCCAGATACACGGGTGCTTCAGCAGTGCTGCATGCTTGTGGGTGAGCATGGTCAGGGTGGGCACATTAGTCTGAGCTGAAATTCTTATTTGCTCTCTGCCCTGTGTTCTCTCCGCTCCACCATTCCCTTTCTTAAGGGCTCTGAATCTGCCCACTCTCCCACTAGTTTATTTAATAAAAATTACTTTCTGAGCTAACTGCAAGCAGCTAAAAAAAATTAATTTAAACTTCCCCTAAAGTGTATTTGTCACTGTCCACTGTTGTAATTCATTATGTTGTATCCTAGCATACCCTGAACATGGCAGTGTCAGAACTCTGATGATGTAGTGCAGTCTGTATGTATAATATATCACGAGAACAGTTTCAACTTGGATGATATATTAAGCCAGCCTGGGAGGATTTTGAAAATAGACCTAAATTTCTAGATTTTTTTTTTTTTGTATGTGTGTAGCTTTGAGTGGTTGAAGGCTTCACCCAAAGCGTTTACTGAATATCTAAATCATTTCTCCCTTGCCATGCACATGCTAAAGTTAGCAATGTCAATTAACCTAGTGCAGCGTTGCGGGTTGGCTGACCGAAGCCTAAGTGTGCATCATGTCTATTTGCCTACCTTAGTCTGCAATACTGCCTTGACCTGGTTGTGTTTAAAACAGAAAATATTAAATATGATTGCAGTCTAAATTGAACAACTCGCAGTTCAGCTGGGCTTGCGAGTGACAGGAATACATATGTAGGTGTGATGAGCGCGATTGTCTTCCACTGCATGGGATCAAGCCCTTGCATCAGAATATTGTACTGAGTAGAAAGCATCAGGCTTTTCTAATGAGAAGAAATGATTTGTGAAGGATGGGTTGGGAGGTGTGTCTGAATGTAACTGAACGCTGAGAGGCAGGAGAGCAAGAAAGAGCTGAGAACAAAAGCTGGAAAATGTAAACCAAGAGCAAATAAATAGGAGGGCAAAAACAGAAGGAAGAAGTGGGAAAGAAAATGGGAACAGCTATTAGTCTTTGCTTACAGGCAAAGAGCTTGTTATCAGGGCAGGTCAGGACTTTCTCTTGAAATTGTTTTTCAGTGCAAATAAAAATATATCTGGAAAAATAAGACAAACATGAGCAGAGATGTTCTACCTCTTCTTCTCATTTCACATCAAAATGCAACTTCTCTCCCCCTCTCTTTCCAAGTTTTTTGTTCTTTTTGACAAAAAAAGCCGCATATTCCACCCAGATCCCAGATCTCCTTTTATGAGTCTTGGGGTCTGACTGGGCTTGTAAGGCATAAGGTGAGCATGGAATAGACTTTGCACTGTTGTTCTGTGCATTATCAGTAGGAAGCAGTTCCTGCTCTTTTCAAAGTAGCTACCTTAAATTGTCAGGGCTGTGGTAGAGAAAAAAATACCTATGAGGGAGCTTTTTATGTGTTATCTAACCGTAGTAAACATTTAGCCTAACTCAGTGTTCAAACTTAATTACCAGGAAAATGCTATACATTATGAAGATTTAAATCATTTAACAAGTCTTGTGTGAGTCTTAATGCTTTTTTATTACTGCCTTTTTCATATTCTTTTTATTTGATAGGACAAAAGCAGTACTTAGCATAGATTCCCAGGGCAGGGATCGCCTCTTGTTTTGCATAAGTCACAGCATGCTCTTCAGTAGGAGAAAAATGAAGAAATAGTTTGCTCTGATCACTAAATCTGGGGACAGGAATGACAGAAAGCCTCTTTGTAGCCAGGCTGTTTCCATACGAACTTCAGCAGGGTCCAGAGTAGGGAGCTCAACGCCCAAGGACTCAGCCCCAGTGACATGCAGTCAAGTTAGCAGTTGCTTGTGATGATTTATGTTTTGGCATCGTGGTACATCCACACCTGAAGAAAGGGCTGTAAGGGGAAAGAAAGAGGAAATATTTTAGGCAGAAAGAGCAAGTCGGACAAAGAGGTAAATGCCAGTGTAGTGCTTGTTCACCCCTTGTCTAAACTGCTCCCCTTACTAAGGCCAAGGCTTGATGAAAAATCAAATCCAACTTTAGGACCTAAAATACTTAATCCCATAGTGGCAGCACAGCGTATAGCACTGATGTGGCAAAAACTGTGCTCATCCCAAACCTGCGAGGAGCTTCCACGTGCCTTCCCTGGTGTTTTCCCTGCCATCTCCGCAGCTCCCAGCCCCTTCTCCTCGGCACAACGCAGACCAAGGGATGTGCAACGCCAGCCGCTGGAGAGGGCTCCAAGTCAGGCGACCCGAGTTCAGCCCTCCTTGCTCAAAAGGCACCGGCAGCCCCTTCGGAGCGCCTGCCTGCCGGTGCTGCCGGCTGCAGTTCCGACGTGCTGTAACTAAACCTGCCCCAGCAGCTCTGCTCCAGCGCCGGCGCTTGGCTGCTTTGTGGGTCACCAGATGTTCCTGCCAGAGGGATGCCATGCGCGCTCCGTAATGGGTTCAGAGTGATCCCTCCACTGAGCAATGGCCCTGCCAGCATTCTCTGCGTTAAGCGTGGATCGAAGGTGTAATGTATGCGTCTCCCTAGGCAGTAAAGTCCTAATTCCACCTTCTGCTGAAATAGCCTAATTTAGTCCATAAGCTTTTCTGTATGGCCAACCTTTGTACAGTAAGCTGGGATGCGAGCTTGCTGAATTTACAGATTTGGTGATGAGGGGCTCCTTTCTTCTTTTGCCCTTTTAACTAGATATTATCTAAGGACTTGCACTTCGATGTTTAATGCCTCTTTGGAAGCAGTTATTATTATTATTTTTTAATTCTTGTGATCCCTAATATTTGCAACATCCTGAAGAATATTCAGTCCTTCTCTGACTCCTGTGTGAGATGAACGCTTCTGATGTCTCCTGTGGCAGGCAGTTCAATGCCTTACATGTCCTGTAAAAATGCTTTTCTGAGATCAATGGGAAATTTTAGAATCTCTTTCTGGTCCACGAGTCCTCCGCAGGTAGTCGTTACAGTGGCGCTGGTTAAATTGGCCCCAGTGCAGGTCAGCAAACTCATGGCTCAAGTATGACTGTAACAGAACAAAGAGGAGGCAGAACTGCAGCAGGAATGAATTCATTAAGCATTTGCATTTTCATGGAAATCTGATGCTATTTCATCTAATCAAAGATTGTACTTTTTTCCCCAAAGTCTTATGTCTCAATCTATAACTGACACGCTGTGAAATATCTGAAATCCACTTGAAAGCCCATGGGATCATCACTGAATTCCACAGCCTCGTAACATATGCAATTACACTAAGATACACAGAAATTTCTGTCTTTTTTCACAGGCTTTTCTTCTAGCTCTGTAAAGCATATTTGCACCAAGTGGTGAATTTTAATTCTCACCCAAAAGACTCTGTGTTCATTTTCACCAATAACTTTTATGATTGTCTGCAGTTTCACAGACTATGTATACATCCAATACTTTGATTTAACTGTTTCCAGATTTTCGAGTTCCTTACTCTTAAAAAAAAAAAAAAGTAAAAAATTATATTGTGGAAAATTTGTTACAGTTGCTTCTTGCTTTTTCAGTTGGCATAAGTCTCCAGAATTTGCCCCGTGAAATACATGTCTCTGAGATGCTCTGAAGAATGCTGGAATTCTCCCTCTCCGTTGAACTCTGCGTCTAGTACAGTAGATATACTAAAACTCAACATCTGCATCTGCATGTGCAGACAGACCTGGCACTGAGCTTGCTCCTGCTTACCCTATTGTTCCTCATTTGTTCTCTGCATCACCTTCATTTATTGGCATATGGGCTGGTAATTACAGGGCTGCTCTCCGGCCCATCAGCTATGCAGTTATGTCCCCCAGGTGAAATGAGCCCAAACAAGTTGGGAGAGACTGTTCAAATCTGTTCCACGCAGACTGAGAGGAATGAAAAGAAAAGCCAGCATTCATCATTCAAAAGATAAACATTTGACAGCACAGCTTGACTATGTCAGGAACACTTCTGTTTTAATAGTACGCCTGCAAGCTTTCAAAACAAGTGTTTACCTGTCACAATAAACAGTTATGAGTGAAGTACACAAAACACACTAAACTCAGAGCTGGCAAGCTTCCAGAAATGCCATGTGCAGTTAAACTCTTGAGCTTGTCATTCCATCCAACATAAATCTCTTCAGTTGTCTTCTGTCTTCTTCAGTGTGTATTGTGGGACTCCTCTGATTGCCTTGGAGACATCTGTCTCAGATGCATACAAAATCCCGGGAAGTCTAGCAAGTGCCTGGAGTTGACGGGCACATTACCGTCTAACTCCGAAACAGCTGCAATTAACTCCCTAATGGCTGCTGGTGAGCCTGGATGTCTTACTTTGCTTTTTTGCACCTCTGGAAACAAATTGGTATTTACACAAGGTACAAATCTCTGTTTGTAATTGCATTCTGGGTACTGGGAAATAGGCGCTCGTAGCGGAAGAGTAACAGGATGTTGAACGCTGCCTTCGAAAAGGAAAGTAGAAGCCTGGAGTAGAGCAGATCAGAGAAAATGGCTTCACTTAGGTGCTGGATCAGACCCCATATTTGCATCTTCTGGTGACTTCAGAGAAATGAGGAGTCCGATGTAGTGGCAGGCCTGGCCTGGGTTTGAGTCTGACATGAGAGAAGGTCAGAAGTTTGCTTGGCTGGAGTTTTCTTTGGCCATGCCAAACAATGAGAATTCCCACTTTTTCAGAGATGTTGTTTCACTTTGTAGGACTTCCTGCCAAGTCTAATGCTGTGCAGCATACTGGAAAAATAGCTAAAGTCAATAAATACAGCCCATAAAAACAAAGTCTGGCACAATGTTTGCACAGGAAACAATTACGTCTTGCTTTTTTTTTTTTAGACATTTCAATAGCTTAAAGGCTAGGAGAGAAAGAGGAATTTCCTCCAGTATTTATATATTTTAATGTTATGTTTCACTTTTTTGTGGCAGAGTGTGAGGTGTAAGTCAGGCTCAGCTTGCCAGGTAGTTTGGTCTGAGCAGAATGCCCTGTTTCCAGTGTCCCCCTTCTGGTCTTTCTGAAGGAAATGAGAAACAACAGTTGAAATGGGAACTAGGAACTTCAGACCTGGACTCCTGAGCCTGCATTTTGACTCTTCCATAGTGGGTGTAAAACACATGCAAATCAAGGTAGCGTTGATTGTACAGGAAGCAATTCTCAAGATAGTGCAGTCAGTTCTACAGTGTTCTTCAAGTCTGCATGGGTTGTTTCTTGGGCTTTGGTGAGGCTTTTTTCAAGAAGCACGAGCTTCCTGGCCTGTTGTGGATTTGCTGGTCTAAAACAGAGGCTCACACCACCAGCTCCCAGCTGGGCACTCACCTGGGAGCTCAGTGCAAGTCATCACACCTCCAGACTTCCGGGTGAGCACTGTAAGCAACAGGCAGTTGGTTTTCTCCCTTGCCCTGTGTGGCCTTTCACAACAGCAGTCCTCCCTTCCCTAGCATTAGTCTTTGGGCACTCACTTGATTAAAGGAGACAGGCTCAGGGCTGCAGCTGATCAGACCCTTGCACTCGCCTCTCCCCGAGCCTGTGTGGGTGGCCTTCTCGCTTGACTCCCATGCAACATTTCAAAAGGCCTCGTTTTTGTTCCAATGCGGAATGTAAAAGGCTTTCAACATCTCCATTGAAAAAAAACAAAAATTCCAGCGTTTGGGCTCCCCATTTTCCTTCCAAGAGCGCAGTGAAAAAAAGGAAGGTCTGCCCTTGTTCAGTCCTGGCAAGTCCAATCTAGAGCTGCGTAAAAATGCATCTAAAAAAAGGACCTTTCTTCCAATAAATGGCCATTTAATGAATAAAAGAGAAACAATTGAAGTCTGCAGTAATAGAACAATTATGTGCTGTTGTGCGTTCCAGCTGGCTACACATTGAACAGTTCTTACAAATTGCCGGAAACGCAGCGGCACACGGATCCGATACGTTTCAGGACAGTCATTATTAAGAAGAAATACCATGTGTCAATCTACTGAAGCCCTCCGAGGGCATTATCCTCCTAAAATCCTTTAATTACTGCTCTGGTGGTCACGTGTGTGCCTGGCCCGCAGTGTGCACGAGGAGGAGACTGCTGGAAGCAGTAACCCCGGTGTGATGTTCATTAACTTTCTCAGTCTCTGCTCTTTCCTCTTCTGAGCAGCAGAGGGAAGAGAGCTTGCTAGGGAGGCTGGAAAGAGAGCAAGGAGAGACCCAGGCAGGCAGAGGTCTGAATAGCTGTGGTGGAACAGGTGAGGAAATCAGAGTAGCAAAAGTGCTGATGTGAGATATGTGGGGAAATGTGGACACACAGAAGGGACGAGAAGAAAGGCAAGGAGGACAAAATAGCCAGTGGAAGCTGTGCTACATGCATTTTCCTTTGCACACATTTCTTTGATATTTCGCTGTATTGGTATTCAGATGGCAACAAGGAAGATGAAAATGGCGGTGGAAGGCTTCTCTGGGCTTGGAAGTCACGCTACTTAGCACAGCAAGTTGCCCGCTCAGTGTCGTCAGTCGGAGGTTTGGGGGCCAGGGCTGGCCCTGTTGGAGCCTCCAACCAAAGAGTGATGGATTCAGACCTACACCCTGCAATGCATGATGCTGCCCAAGAGGCATAATTCAGGATTTGAATTAGTGATAATTGAACCACCTGATGGGCATTTTTGGATGCACGAATAGGAGAAAAGGTGTGAGGGGATTCTAAGCAGTTTGGTAACAGGCACGAGAGCTTCAGGCTCCAGTAAGGTCCACACTTGGCTGATTTCATGACGATCTTTGGTCATTCGAAAAAGTAAGGTCATGAGGGTTGTTCAGAGCTGGCAAGTGCTGATTAAACATGATATAAATACCTCTGCTGTGTTAGATCTGTGGAAAGAATTTAAATGTCTGAAGAGCAGAGGAGTAGGGATTAACGAGCTGTGAAGGAAGGAGATGTATTTAAGGTGTTTGTGAATAGGGAGAGGATGAAGTTCCTGCTCCATGTTTAAGATATTAAAGCTACTTTGTGTTTTTTGTTTTTTTTTCTTTCAAAAGAAAGCCTGAAAACCCCCGCAGTTCTGAGTACTTGACAGGGATGTAATGATGGAAATTTTGTCAGCCTCGCTTTGCATAATAGGGATCATTATGTGATGGTAAATTTCTCTGTATGTTCTGTACGTTCCTAATGTGGGAGGAATAAAATATTCCTGAGGTTTCTTTTGCAGAGCTTGTCAATGAACGCACTGGGTCAGATTGTCTTCTCATTTATTAGCAGGGAAAGCTAAGATGACTTTATGCAAGCACAACAGCGGGAAATCACAGTGCCGGGAGGCTCAGGCTTATTGTTTCAAACCCTGCCAGCCTGACAGGTACTTCTTGCATCAGCTGTATGTTAAGTTCATGCTGGAAGCTGTGCTTCCCAGCCCCAGCCCGAGTCCCTGGAGTACCGGGCGGCCGGGAGGGCAGCGGGCCGGACCCACCGGGCTGGGTGCGCGGCTGCGTCGCGCGTCGGCTCCCTGCCCGCCCCCGTCGGCAAAGGGGGCTGAGGTGCTGGGCGAGCAATTGCTTGGTTATGAGCTGGGCGAATTGTCCCAAGAGGCTGTAGAAGCTCGTAGCTCATCGTTTCAGTGCTGCTGCTTTAGGAGTTTCTAAACACTGCAGAAAACCTTCCTGGAAATATAAACTCCGACTTTTTTTTTTTTTTCCCAGAGACTCCTCTGAGACCGTTTCCGGACTTGAGACTGTCCCATGTGCCTCTGATAACCAGACCACAGAGTCCTAACTTAGGCTCACACAGACCACAACTGCCTGCTTGAGTAAAAATATGTCAAATCTGGCTAATAATAGCAGCTAGGAATTTCAAAGGAGCTTATCTGATTTTAACAGCCGGCTCCCCTCTGCTCCTTTGTAAATCTCAGTGAGAAATGCATGGGGAGGAGTGTTAAGCAGTGCTTTACAAAGGAAGGTTAAGCTACGGCAATCTGCAGTCTGCAGAGGGCAAATAGATGGCCGAAGTGGCTGCCTGGCTCGCCCGGAGCCGCGGAGGGGCAGGGGCACGTCCCGTGTCTGCCCGCAGCATCCTGCTGCGCTCTTGCTTTCATCTGGGTTGTTCGGCTTCAAGAACTGCTGCTGTCTGATAACGCTGCGAGTGGCCTCCCTGCTAATGTAGGCTGCGTTGGGTATCCGGAGCTGAGAACAGAACTAAGTGGCATTCAACAGTAATGTTAGTAGTAGCTGGAATAAATTATGCTTTCCAACAGGGAAGGCAAGGTGTCCTTTTGCATGCAGTAAGTAGGTATTTGTTCGAAACAATTAGGCTCCGTAGCCTAGTTTAGTACTTAATCAATTTATGTGGTTAGCTAAAGTACCTGCATATGCCCCTAATAAGTGGTGACACCTTGTTCCTAGAGCACTGCTATGTGCTTACAGAGAAATTACATTTTTAATTATGCCACACAAGCCTAATGGAAAATCTAATTATGACACTGGTATTTTTTCAACTTTTGTGCAAATAATGTGTTTTCTGAAACGCAGTTGCAAGTGTTGTTTCTGCTGTAGAACTTCAGGAGAGGAAATAGATTCTGCTCAGTTTGTACCATGCTTCACTTTATTATTTATTAATCACTGCTATGTGTTATTTGTATGCTGTTATAAATGTCCTGGTAGTTGATGCAGTAACACAGGCAAATGGGAGTCGTCGCTCAAAAGATTCTCACTGGCCTAAAACAAACAGTTCTGTAAGCAGTGGAAGTATCTGAAGCTGTTTCTCAGGGATTTGTGCCTTGTCTCTTTATTCTCTGATGTCTAATGTGGTGTGGTCTCTGATTGAAATGTTATGCATGGATTAGGGCCCCCTAATTCATGCTTAATTAGGGTTTGGGTCTTGTTGGAACCTTTTTCTCTATGGGGACAAAGTACAAATAATTTAGACTGGGGACAGTCACTCCTTCCTTTTCCACCCTCCCAGGGGACAATGATGCCAGTAAACAGGTAACTCTGTTTTGTGTGGAAGATGTAAGATACGTACTTAGAGGCAAAGGGCAAGATGGCCCAGGCCTTGAAGCAGTCTGAAGGGTGATTAAGTAAGGAACTGTTAATCAGGAAGACCGTTGTGTCAACATTCTTGAGGGGAAAATCCAACACTATGTCCTTGAAGATGTTGCAAATCAACATGTGAATAGTTGGCTAGAAAACAAAGATGAGGGTATTCTAGTGTGAACTGTCTGTGAACTGTCCTCATTAGAACAGTAAAAATCACGCCCCTAGGTTGGGAGACCCCGGCCCAACAAGGGACCCTGAGGACATCACTGAGGATACGCAGAATGATTTTGTTCTGTCAGCAGTATGCTAATTAGGTAACCAATTAGAGGCCCAAGGACTGTGCTAACATGCAAATGTAGTGATAAGGGATGGCATGAAGAGTGGCGGGGAAAATCCTTAGGGGTGCCAGCTTTGTGGGAAGCCACCTGGTACCCAGGCTTGTGCAATTCTGAAATAAACAGTATCTCGACCTAGCGTGTGAATTGGCTTATTGCACACCGGGTAACGAGTCTGAAGTATCTGTCGGACAACAACAAGGTGCTCACTGGCTCTTCATGGTCAGGGTTTCTCTAGTAACTCCAGTCCACCGGAGTGTTTATAAGCAGTTTTTGTGGGCCAAAAGCCACTCTTCTACTATACTTTTCCCCCCAGTGATTTCTGTGAGAGGTTGGCCAATACTTTTTGCAAATTCAGCCATATTTACAGTGCTTTAAAACAGCATGATGTGCCTTAGTAGGCGTATTGTTTAATCACAGAGAAAAGATGGAATTTTCAGTGCAATCCAGGGCTGGTCTACTGCAGCTTCTACTCAGTACCCAGCATAAGCATCATCAGGGACAGAGATGGGACAGCTGAGCAATTCTGCATCTTATCCCTGCTGCAGAGGGACTCACCCTGGGGAAGAGCAGCCCTACAGTCGCTCCTTCTGAGCCACAGCAGCTTGCTGGCAGTGGCCAAGATTTGCTATGAGCAATTAAATTTAACCAATTTAATTAATTATAGCAGACCAACCCCCCAGGCTTTTCAAATGGTTTGACTTCAATGTCTATAAAAGCTACTCAGGTTCTTAATTATCCTCCAGTTCATATCCAAAGGGGTCCAGGCAACCTTTTGTTCATAAAATGGAGGCAGTCCTTCTCTGTTCGCTGTCTGTAGTCAGCTTGAAACATTTGGCAGGCAGGGATGTTCCCTCCCTGTGCCTACTGGGGGTGCTCCTCTGAGTTGTAGAATTCCTGGGCATTAACAGAGGCGTGCTGGTACAGCAGGGAGCTGCGCACATCAGCACCCTGCTGATGGGAGCAGAGCTCTGTGGCATGGGGGCAGGCTGAGTTTCTTAGGCCGAATCCATGGTTCCTTTGAATTTCTCCCAGAGAAGTGCCTGGGGAAAAATTTCATGGCACTCCGAAGGCGATCTGCTTCTGAGGATGCATTTCAGAGCAGACCTAAAGGGGCAGGATATTTCCAGCTTCTGTTTTCACTTGTAAGTGGCACAAGTATGCCCTGAAACTTGACTTGGCCAAATGTGTCCTGGGTGTGCCTCTCTCCTGGCCCATATATCACCAGGCTGAGCTATTTAACAGGGCCAGTCTCACTTTTCTGGTCCAGAATGTGACTGATCAGAAGCAGAATGTGTTGCTCGGAGCTCGTATTTTTTCTTGGTTCCTTTAAAACAGTTTGTTCGGCTCGGATGCTCTGTGTCTGCTAATAGATAATGTTATGGGAATGACTGCAAAGCCTTATCACTGGAGGGTGCTGAAAGTGTGAATGTGTATTAGTGTGTAGAGTCTCTTTTCCTGCAAACTTTAAAGTATATTGCACAACTGCAACTCTCCTCCTATCACAAGTACTCTGCCTAGACCAGATGAGATCGCCTTGTGATATGTGTTTCCATTTGAGCTGGAAAGCAGCTAAAAGCATCATCTAGGCTCCCTTCTTCCTCGCCACTTTAATCGGAGACATCTACATTTTCCCAGACATTCCCAGCGGTCCAAGGGTGGTATATTAAAAACAAGTGAAAGGCAGTGAGGTAAGAGAGACAGTGCCAAGCCAAAGCTGACCATCTGTCCTTGGTCCCTGAAAATGAAAAGCCAATTTTGGGAGGGAACTTAAGGGGGCCTTACTGGCTAGCATGGCATCTGAGTGAATGGCAGTGCCTACTGCCCTGCGGGCAGGAGATTGTCTGACAGAAATGTAGTTGGAAATTATTTTAGGATTTCCTTGGCTATTTTGGTTTACTTCGGCCTAATCCACCTTTTGTGTCTTTATTCTTTGGCTCGCGGAGGTAACTGCAGCGCCGTATTGTCTTGCTCAAAGCACTGCTGCCAGGATGAGGCAATTTTCTTCCAGCAGATGCATCCCCAAAGCTTTCAAAGTGCCTGAGATTATGGAAGATACCCTGCCTGCACAACTTAATTGGACTATTGGGCTAAGACTGCTGCAAAGATATCCCTGTTAAGATATTAACTGATAGGAATTCATACAGATTAAACTTTATTTGTTGAATTATGATGATCAGAGCAGTCCCATCAGGTAGAACTGCAGAGAACAGGTTTACTAATAAATACTGCAAAGCAATTCCTCATTTCTCATTTCTGTGAGAAGCCTCAAACACAGCAGATTGCTGCCAGAGAGCCCTGCCTGCGAGGCTACCAAATTGTAGCCTGCCATTACATTTTGCCATCACATTTCTTAAACGGCAGGACAGCATTAGACTGGCCTGCCATTTACATCCGTTAGAGGTGAAAATACCACAGCGTGCTTCAAAGCCATGCTGGGGAGGAACTAGAAAATGCCTCAGAAATAATGGCTTCCTCTGCAACCCTCATTTTCACAGTGGTTGCAGAGTAAATCCCTGTCCTCGCTGGCCTCTGCACTGCAGCCCTGTTCTGGTCTGAGCTCAGAACTGTCGATTCATACCATGCCTTTCACAAAATTAGCTAGTGCCTTTTAGCTGAATATTATCCCAATTTTAAGCCCATCAGGTGACAAGAGGATTCAGCGTCAAGCAAATGAAATGGTCTAGAGCATGCTGCAGTGCTGAGGCACCTGGGTGTAGATCACGCTGGGGAGGGAGAGACACGGGACAGACAGTCAGGATCACCGACGGCTTTCAAACTGCCAGCCCCTGCAGTAATGTTCAGGCCTTTCTGGTTCTCTCCCCAAACGTTCTCTGCAGTCCCCTGAAGCTGTCTCTGTTTGGAGTAAAAGGAAGAGGAAACCCGAAAGTAGTTACGACTTAATAACTGTCTGACATGTTACGAAGTAATTTTGCCGCCCTTGAGGTAAGAGCACCATTTGCGTGGACACGAGGAAGATCAGATGAAGGCAAGGTCTCCAAATGTCTCCCTGCGTGGGACTGGGCAGGGGGAGGCTGCAGGGACATCAGCCCTCCCCACCAGCCCCTCCAGGTGGTCGTGGAGCCCTTTCGCCCCTCGCAGCCTCTCAGCGATGCCTTTGCTCTCAGTGGGGTATCAGGAGTAAGAGTTACTCGGTCCTAGGTTCCGGCAGCGCAGTGTGGCACGGTGCAGTGCGGGCACAGCACGTTTGTGTGCAGCGAGGCCTGCGTGTGCTGTGACAGTGCAGGAAGAGCTCATTCGGACCCGACCATGTGTCTCTTACTTTCCACAAATCGGGGGCATGTATCATTAACAGCAGCATCCTGAACACCGTTCGTGGCTAAGGACTGGGGGGGTTAAGCCAAGTAACACCAAGACCCTTCCTCAGGCAGCCCAACATGGAAATCCACTGGGTCCCTACGTGCTGTTATTCAGCCTCACTCAAATATTTGGAAAATTCAACACCGTATGGAGTGGGCGTACTGGGCAATCAGGCTGGGAACAAGACCTGGGTTTGAGCAGGGCCATGACACCCACCTGCAGAGGAAATTTAGGGAGGAAAATGGCCATTCCTTTTCACACAGGTACAGCATTTTTCTTTATTCTTGGTGTCACACAAAAAGCAAGGGGATCACTATGGGTCTACAAAGGGAACCTGAGCGAACAGCCCTGTCCGTGGGGGAAGTCCCAGGGAAGAGCAAGTGACGCTTCATCCACCTCCTAGCAGCCCTTCGTGCCCAGCGCGGGAGCTGTATGTGGAGGGGTGTGCGAGCTACTGGCAGTACCTGTACCTGGCGCTACAGGCTGCTGGTCAGCGGAGGTTTGCCCGGTCCTGGGCACGGCAGGGCGATCCCTGTCTGTTTGCCGGGCCAGGAGCATCGGCAGCTCCTCGCTTCGGGAGCAGCCCGGCTGGGGCTGTGCAGAGCCAGGGGCTGTGCCCTGCCCTCCGAGCTCTGCTGCAGGGAGGAAAATGAATCCACCCCAGTTGTGTTGAAGGAAACAAACTGAATTTATAGGCAATCAATGACGCTCTCTGCATCAGCATATTTGTGAAAAGTGCCTGTTACGTTTTTGCGTAGTCCTAGATGAAAGTGGAGCAGAAATCCTTCATGAGAGGGTTTGGGGGCG
>VXAL01002318.1:1555467-1614966 GCA_013399475.1 Chauna torquata | reverse complement strand
AGGGGGGGACCAAAAACCTTGGATGAAGTCCAATATTCAGGCAATAAGACCTTAAGAAGCAGGCATCATTATAAGATAATTGACTGTGGAGAGCAGTCCCACATCCCAAGGTGAAGCATAGGGCACTTAACATATCAATAAGGTCAATTATCTGATTATGTCAGCTGCCTTAGTGCTGTTATTAACCTATATTGCTCTTATTAACCTTTCTGATGAAGAATCTTTCAAAAATAATTATATTAAAGTACAAATCTCTCAAGTTTAAAATATGTGAATGTTCCATTTCAGTAGTCGTGTGTCATAGGATAATGAACATCTGATTGCCTGGCTGACACAATGAGGTTTTTAATCAGGCTCCCTTTCCTAGGATCACCGTGTTAGCTATGACAGCCTTCCCTGGGCCAAGGCAGTCTCATGAAAGCACTGCTGTCATGTTACGAATGGCGGGATTTAAAATTGAAATGTGAGCAAATAAGACAAGAAATGTAACAGATATGCTGGGGAGAGGGGTCCTGGGAAAATACCCACTGAAAGCCTCTTCTGTCAATTCCAATTATTAAAGCATACAGCTGATTCAATTAGTGGTTATGTACATGTGCATATACTATTTACTACCTAGCAGAGTTGATCAAAGAGGAACATACTGCTCATGAAAATTTGCTCATATTCATTTTGTCTTTTTTTTTCTTTTTTCCTTCTGCGGAGCATTTTGAAGTCTGAAAGCATTTTGCCACAACTTTCAGCCATTCTTTCATGTATCAGTGACAGAATGTGAGTGTTCTGATTTCTACTGGGGATCACTAATTCATTACATGCTTTTGGCAAAACCAATGCAAATTCTGCTCATTACAAGTTTCGATGAGTGTATGTTCCTCTGTGTGTGTGTTATCTGTGCAATAGGTGAAGTATCATATTCATTGAGCAAAAAAGAGGGCCATATTTCTATCTGTGACTTACCAGGTTTACAATTTGTTGTGATTTGATGTTTAGACGGCCACACTGAGCATCCTATAAAGAGACACTTTTTGCCTCCGGAATTTGTCATCTATTTAAAATCACTGGGCATTTTGAGAAGTTTAGATGAATATATCCTTATGCCCGTGTTGGGCTGACGTGTTTTTCTAGGTAGAAAAAGTGTGACTGGTCTCCCTCTTTGAAGTCTGAGGGGTTTTTTGTTGTTTTGTTTTGTTGTTGTTGTTGTTGTTGTTGTTTTGTTTTTTTGCTGGTAGAAAACAGTGAGGAGGAGAATCCCATGGAAAGCTAAAGCTAAAAAATTCTCCTTCAATGTAATTCCCATTTATCTTTCCCCAGTGTACTCCCTTCTCCAAGATCACCTCTGTCAGCACAATACATCTGGTACTTGGGAAAGGACAAGCGTTTCTGTAGTCACTCCACATCTTCCCTTCCCCTCTTTTATACAAAAGAACAGATGATGAAAGCTTATTTCCTTGTTTCCAAGTCCTACTCGGGAGACCCTGAATTACTTTTTGTTGTGCGTTGAGAATGGTAAAGATGAATATGATTATGCAGGATGAGTCCCTGTAAAGTCACCTCCTCGCTCCACCGCTGTGAGAAAGTGGCACTCCGCCAAACCCCCAACAGTGGCGAAACCCAGGCACTTTTGTGACCATCTCAAGTCACAGCTCCCAGATCGGGCAGTGAGTTTGACATTTTGGTGCTGATGAGCATTTCTTTTGCACACCTTTCCTTTTCTATTTTCTTCTAATGGGATTAGTTGCATCTATCAGTGCCACACGCACAGACATATTTAGTCACCTTCCTATTTGTAATTCTGCTGGAGACAGTCGAGAAGCAAGCATTTGTGCCAGGAGTATTATGTATGGCTCTGCTGATTTTTGCAAAACTCTTTTTAAAGTCTGCAGTGAGTGCTGTGGCTCTGCAATGTTCAGGGAGTAATATGAACTATTAGTACAGTATTGAAAATCAAAGTCTGCTGGGAATGTTTCGGCGGTAAATAGGGGGGTTTTATCTGAAACGAGGACTCAAGGAACACTGTGTCTTGCAGGTATGGCCTCTAAGCCAAGTCAATATATCTGGAGAAGCCGTTACCCGCAGTAACAAATGTATGTCCCTTCCAGGGAAACAATATCTGCTTTACCTCCCGCTAAGGTGTCAGAGAGCTGCAGTGAGAGTAAATGTTTGGGTAGTTTTTCCCTCATTAGCCTTCCACTGGGGTTGGGTTTTGCTTAGCCAGACCACACCATTAGGAAATTTGGTGTACCCTTGATCTGCATTTGTTTCTGCCTCATGAGAGCATTTCCTCCTGAGGCACGCGAAAGATCGGAGTGTTTCGTTGTCTCAGGAGAGGGTCCTCAGCCCTGGGAAAGCTTTGCCAGCCCTCAGGGCCCAGTAGCGTTAGTTGGCAGTTGATGCCGTCAGCCCACACGCTGGCAAAGTCTCACCCTTTTTCATCTCTGGTTTTCTGAAGACAACGGGGAAGTGCTGGGGTTGCTGTCAGGACAAGCTCAACATCAACTTCAATATCTCTTTCTGAAGATCTTTCTTCTTTTAATCATTCATCCTGACAACATCTGTATTTAGGTGCTCTGTCTGGTTTGTGAATAATGTGAAAAGAAGGCTGTATCAGACAGAGATGAAATGTTTGATTGCAAGACAGATTATCCAGTGGTCTGAAACTGGCTAATGCTGTGAGGGGATTGAGGTTGCTTCTAAGGTAAAATCCAAGTGAAGCAATTTGCGGGCCTGCATGCTTATGTGAATTCATTTCCCACGTATTACTTCTTGGTTTCTGGCGGGTGAGGGAGAGGGATCTGACAAAAATCAGTTACTGCTCTTACTTTTGAGGATATTCAATAGTCAAGGATCACTGAGTATGTATGAACTGGTAGATGTTCAGTGGGAGGAAATCTGTAAGGAGGAATTGGTAAGTCCTACATAGATCCACACAAAGGTAGATCTGGATATTGCCAGATTTGTGTGCTAGTGTATATTTTCCACTTTCTGGAGAATATCTTCTAAAGACTTCTTTTACTTTTACCAGCAAGGACAGAAGCTTATGTCAAGGTGTGGGGAAAGCAAAAGAAGACACTGAGAGATTTTATTTCAGATGTTCCCAGTCCTGTGAAAATCTGCACAAGAACTGTCAGAATGGTCTGTTTCTTTTTTCCTTTTGTTCCTCCAGTGCTGAACTTCACTGTACCGACAGCTTTTAATCCTTCTGTCTTTATGTTACTCAGTCATTTGCTGAAAACCTTCCTATTACATCTTCAGTTTCTCAGGGCTATAGCCATCACTTTCAGCATCGTAGGACTAGCTCTCAGAGAATCTTATCTGGTCTTTAGAGATTTCTATCCTGTTTCTCATTATAGTCTGTAATAGTGCTTCTTGCTCCAATATTTTACACTTCAACCATTTAGATTTGTGTTTCCGAATCAAGACATCCCTTGCTCCCCTGAGGCTATGGGACCTAGATGTGTGAACTTCTTATTTCCTGATGATAACACAAGACTATCAAGCTCACTACCTAATGCTTGCCCTGGCTTATGCTATAGCTGATATGCTCCAATATCCTCCAGTCCCGTAGAGAAGAAGAAAAGAAAGCGTATGATAAGGTCATATATGAAAGAATCTTGGTGCTCCTGCAGAAGGCAGAGGGAATATTGTATATGAAAGGCCCTAATTTAATAAGAGGCACTGGAAGAAACAGAGAAGTAGAAGCCATTTAGGATTGCTTCAATTTCTGCTTCCACCAAGATCAGCTGCCGGAGTTACCGATGTGAACTTCTCTACATTATCCCTATTAGCTGTAGCTATCTGTGCTACAGCTTCCATCACTGTGCAGAGATGGAGATTTGCCATCTTTCTGCAATTTTTTAACTGGGGAGGTTCTTCTTTTTTATTCTATTTTCTGTCTCTTTCCCATCCTCTTTAGGAACTGAGAAGGACCAGAAACACTGTAATGGCTTCACGTGGTGACCAGTCATTCCTATTTATAGTGGATATTGTCTGCATAGAATTAGTAGTCTGTAAAGTTCCCACAAGGCAGGCACAGTTGAATAGACATAAAACTTGTTTTAAACAAATAAACAGATATTAAACAAACAACGGAATTTCCAGACAGCTATTTGAAATGATAAGGAACTGCTGGAATTTTGCCTGAACGGGTAAAGCAAATCAACAATAATTATATTTGTCTTGCCGGAGAGGTGAAGTGGTTTGGAGGTGGATAACTATGATACTTGAAACCTTTTTTAAAGACACTGAGCTTGGCTGATTGCCACGGCTTGGAGAATCTGCAAATAATTGTCCGCACTATTAACTAAATAGGAGTATACAAATTCCTTTCTGCTGGGATTTTTCTACAAAAATAATGTTTTGAAGCTGTGTAATGATATCCCAGTTGGAAGTTGGTTTCGTGAGACCATTACTCATGAGAAAATGAAATCTCATGTAGTGCAAGGGAAAGCAGAAACGAAGAGCCCTGATCAGCAGAAGAAACCTGGCAGCAGAAAGTTTGAGTTTGTCCCAATGATCATAGAGGCGTTCAGTAAACAGCTGCATCTTTTCCTTTATTCTGATTCATGTGGTTGTGTACTGGCTAATGGAGATGCCACCATCACGACTGCAGGCAGTGATGTGCAGTGGCAGATGAGTCTTGAAGAACCCGTTTAAGCAGATTGCAGTTTAGTTATGCTTTCCCTTGGATTTGGATGTTTTTCTGGACTCCTCAGCTTGCAAAATGGTGAGGCACTTCTCCAGGAGTAGGCTGAGTCTGCTGGTGTTTCAGCTCTTCCCCTTCTGCTTGCAGTCACAACCAGGAAATGCAAAGGCATGTGGAAATGAAAGCCAATTAGAACAAAATTGTAACATCTGGGTTTGCTTTGGAGTCAATTCTCACTTTATCTGACATTCCCAGTTGTCCTGCACTAGTATAAGAGGCCTTGTGTTTGCAGTGCCACGTAAGCAATGTCAAAATAATGCTTGAAGTTATTATTTGACTATCAAGAGCCATATTCTGTGGCCAGCGTTAAAGCCTGATATATCCTCTATTGACTGAGCTCCGAGTCAGCCACCTCTGGCAGAGACGTCCCATGCCTGCGGTGGGACTTGCAGCTTCAGCAGAACCCTTGCACAGCTGGCTCGCTGTTGCACGAGGCATTGCAGCATCTAGCTCCTTGGGCGAGGGAGCTTGGGAGGCTGATGCTGGGCAATAGGAAATGCTAGAGAGTAGGATTTTATGCAAAATTGGAGCCCAGGGTGGTAGACAGTGGGAGTGGAGTGACTTTGAAAAATCTATGTCAAACCCTTCGAGTTCAGCAGTGCTGTACTCTGCGAGCGTTCCATGCCAAGAGGGGTTTTACAGCATCAGTCCGTTTGTAGTTATGACTCAGCTGTCACGGCCAAATTATATATTCGTTAAAGAGTTAGGTGAATGAGCGGTGAATCGTGAGCTGCACAAATGTTTGGAGCTACTAACATTCATATGCTGTTATTTTTTCATAATAACAAGGACCCCAGGGAGGCCGAACTCTGACTACGGGAAATCTTGACAGAAAGTTCACAGCTTGGAGTTGTGTTTTTTTTTCCCCCACTGCAGTGAAAACAACTGATCTGCTGGATAAATGGCAGAAACACGGCTAGAGCTGCTGCTTACAACTCCTTCAGAGCAAACAACAGCTCCCAGCACTGATCCTTGCCTGTCCTGCAGCAGGAGAGCCGCTTCTCGGGTTTTCCTTTCTCCTTGGGGAGTGCGAGCGAGCCAGCATTCGGGCACCCCGGGTGAGCAGATGAAGCGGAGCACGCCGTTCGTTCCCTCCTCGACGCGCCGAGCAGCGCGCCAGGCTGGGCTGCTGTGTCTGTGTGCAAAAACCCGCGTGCGTTAGAGCAGTGGCAGGTGTTAAATAGTAACAGATGTTAATATTGACAAACTGAAGTGGCTAAATGTGGAAATAGAGCACTGCTGAGACGTGTGAAGTGAGGCAATGACCTTCACACATTACGGACCTAGTCAATAAAAAGGAGCTCGATGGGAGCGACCTGATGCCGCGTGCACACTGGGACACCGGGCAGGCGCTGCAGCTGCGGTGGCGGCACAGCAAGAGTTCCAGGTGTGCCTGGGGTGGCTTCGTGTCTTCCAAGGGGCAGGGCTGAGTGGGGGATCTGTACAAAAGAGGCGACAAATGCCAAAAAGCCCTCAGAGGACCTGTTTTTACCATCCAGTGACTGTATGAGCTCTGTGTTAAGGCCCTGCTTGTCCTCCAGTAACATTTCAGTGACACAGAAAAAGAGGCAGCTCTGTTAAACACTGGGTCCCTCTGCTGCTTTAGCCCCTTTTATCCAGATTTTCTCTGTTTGTACAGATCAAGGATCCTGATGTATGCTCTGATTGTGCTGCCATAGACATTTTTCCACTAACTTGTTTTATATCAGACCCCAAGGTGTTTAGGGTCAAAGCCTGCTTTTCTGGACTTTCACCAGGAACTTCAGTGGGACAAGCTTTTGATCTCTTGCTCCAGGGAACAGCAGCGATTGCTGCTGCTATAGGTGGCATGATTCTAAAATCTGGTTGAGAGGAAGGAGACATTTGCTGCATTAAAGGGAGATGGGTTTTGTTTTGAAGCTCCCCTGTATCCAGTCCGTGCTTTATACTGGCAGATGTATCTTCAAGATGTACCCTTGAATGAATCCTCATCGTCAGGCTAAGCAACGGGAGCCCACACCAGCTTGTGTTGTGCACGGGCCACCTTAGATCTGGGGAAGCAACTCAGAGAGGTAGAAACCCCTTCAAGTACCGTGAAGCACATACTCATGCTTCTGCCTTGCAAACCCAAACCAACAGTAGTCAAGAGGGAGGTATTTCCTGACTGAAGGGACGCTTCCTATGCCAGGTTTTTCCTAGGAAAGGACTTTGAGTGGGATCCACTTTCAAAGCAGGTATGGAAGATCACATGCTGGTTGTGTTTCTCTGTGTTGGGCACTTGGTGAGCTTTGCACCAGACAGGGCAGTGCTGCATGCGGGAATTAATACTCAGGGCATCCACTGGGGCCAACCAGCCTGACGTTTTTAAACGGCATCAGCTCCCACATGCAGCAGCATGCACACAGATCACAGCCAGAAGACAGCACAGTGATGTTCAGTGACAATATTAGTGGTGGAAATCAGCTTTAATTTTTCACTTTCCATTTCTTGGCAGATCAAAAGTGAATATGCACTGTCTTCATTAGCAAGGCAAATACCTAGGCGCTCAGGAACTTGTGCGATTCCGTTTCCTTCCAAAGTGCAGAGCACTAGATAAGCAGACATCAAAGTGGTAACTAGAAATTTTTATGAAAGGATCCCAATCTTGACTGGAAGGCTCCTGTACTAGGCCCAATCCCACCTGACATCTGTCAGGTGAAAATATGGAAATGATGAGTTTTGCTTGTGCTTGCTGATTTGAGCGGGATTCTTTGTATTAGTACAGCTCAGGGGAAGGGCCCCACAGCAGACCCAATGACTGCATTTTTGGTTTGTAGATTAAATAATAACTATGGTAACTGGAGTTCAGCTCTATCCTGCTTAATTCCACGCCTCTCAAAACCAGGCATCCAGGCTCCCTTGAGATCTTGGCATGTTCAGAACATGACTCATCCCCTCCCAAAATACATGAGTGACGGGGTGAATCACCCATTCACTAGGCAGGGAGCCTGAACAGGTAGCTCAGACAGAATGTCTGTTGTTCAGATGCCAGTGGTAGGCAAGCTTGTAATTGCTCTTTGGTTCTTGATCATGGGCGAGCAGGGCTTTTTGCAGGACACCTTTGGGGTTTCCTTCCCTAAGTCAGTGCCAGATTAGTTTGATATACGGAGCAGCCAACTGCAGTATTTCGGGAGCTGCTGCAGAGCCTTTGGGCAATCCCTGCTGTCAAGGAAGGAAACTGCAGCCACCCTGTCCCCACTCAGGAGTCACAGTCCTTTGCCCAGTTCAAAGCAAAATAAAGCCAGTTAGGCTCAGCCAGCAGTGGGAAACGCGCCTCCCTGTGGGGCAGTAAATACCAAACAGGGATGATAACTTCTAAAACCTTTCCATCTCTAAAAGTGCATCTATCCTTTCGTTCCTGCCATAGGCAAGGGAATTTGGATTTGCAGTTGTGGTAGCCAGACCTGGTCAACCGTTTGTTTTCCTTTCCTGAGATAACCTAACACATACTTAAAAAAATGCCTCAGCCTGTTTGAAACTATGCAAGCCAAAACATGTTAACATGTTTTCCAACATACCCTTGTCTCTGGAGTTAGATACCAGCAAGGCACAGGGCACAGGGGTTGGCTGCAGTTTTTTTCCCACACATCGGTTTTCCTAAAAGCTGCAGTGAGGGGGAAAGGTTTGCCTGGGTCAGGGGTACCAGCAGCCCCCAGGCACTCCCGTGCTAAGTTTCCAAGACAAGGTGTCCCCCACATGACTATAGATCTGTTTAAGTTGAAACCTCAGAACTGCCGAGCTCGCTGGAAATAAAAAGACCCCCAATGGATGAAAGCCTCTGGTCTTCCAGACCAACAGGAGTTCAAACTGGAGGCAGTTTTTTCAAGAATTACACAGACTCTGAGCTTTGATTAGGTGGCTTTGTATTTCCAGAGCAACAGAAGCAAGGTGATATCTGGCTTGATATTTTGTAAGCCTATTTATTCTCATCAGAAGGTTTTAGCATTAACCTATAAGCATTGTAACTTTGTAATTTGATGACACAGCTTCAAACTGACAGAGGTCAGTTTTCAAGGCTTTTAGCTTCTATGAACCTACTGATTTTTAATAGGAATCACACAGCTAAATCTGTGCATATGGTTTTGAAATTCATTCCATAAAGCCAGAGTCTTTCCAAGCCTTTGTTTCAGCTAACATCATTACAAATACTTGAATGACTTTTGGAGATCATATAGGATATATCTCCAGTCAAAATGAGTTAGAGACAAGATGACGTTCATGCATCTGGGAAAGTACTAGCTTTCCTTGGGTTTTATTGTTCTCTTTCATTTGTAATTAAATTATTTGCTCTAAAACTTGATCGGTATTGACAAAGAGTACATTGTCTCTACACAGAATGCAATTTTTTCTTTCCTTTGTGAGTCAGATATGACAAATTTACCATTCTGATAACACCTACATGCTTAATGTTAAACTAGATCACTTAAAGAGCACAGAGGTACAGTCAGCCCCCCTGTACCTGCCACTGGAGCCACAGTTTCAGAAATATGTTGGCTTCCAGAGAAGACCTTAAATAAAAAGTGTTAATGGGAAACTTTTCATAGGAAGGCCTCAAATGCATTGGAGACAGAAGTGCATAAAATCCATCTCACTCTGGTAGATGCAGAGTAACGTTTTCAAAGCTCCTAAGTGACCAAGGAGCCCAAGATCTATTAGATGAATGTTTGAAACAGTTATCCAGCTTTGCTGCCAAAATGTAGGGCATTCATTTTCCTGGATCACTGAGCTAAATGATTTTTCTTAACTCAGACCTAGGGCCAGAAACACAGGCTCTTGAGTCCCAGTCCAATGCTCTAAATATTTCTCCTTTGTTAGGAACACGAGAGCTGCAAATAAACCCACGCAAGCCCTTGACACAAAGAGAGTGTGTGGGGAAGGAGAGGTCTTCACACTGCCAAATATTACATACTTAATTCAATTAAGTATTTAGTGTCTGTGTATCGCCAGTGGGGATTTAAGGACACATTCCTCAAATTTGCTCTGAATTTCTCCCAGGAGAAGTCCTTCCCTCTCCTGTTGCAAGACTGAGGTGTCTGAAACCTTGTCCATCTTCTCTGAGCCCATGAGTTGGCCTGGACAGTGTCTACCGGTCTTGCTTCACTTCTGTGGCAGGCTGTGCCTCAGCAAACTATTTCGTTGACAGCTCTTGCCATGGGAGTCACTGATTACTGCCAGATGTAGATATTTCCTTCTGCTAAAATTGCCACCTACTTCTGGCAACAAGGAGACCTGGTTGCCATCTTTCACGGCTGACATCTGTTCAAAAGACCAACTTTTGGGGCTGACACCAAGCTGACAGTGCTTAAAGAGCTCTCAGAAATCTAGCCAGGCTAAACTTTTCCCTTAATATGGTGAAATCACCCTTATTGTAACTATGTTCCACCTGGGAGGCTGGGGGTGTAGGCAGAGGGGAGGAGCCCAAAGGAGGCTTCAAATTTGTTTTGCCCCAAGATGTGGGTTTGGGAGGGGTGGGTGTCTGTAGGGGGCTTGTCTGGTGAGTGTGTCTAGCTCTCTGGGCTAGCCCCTTCCTAGTTAGGGGCTTTGCATATTGAAGCCCTAAAACTGGGGACTAACTTTTGGCTGATAGGGAGTTAATTATATGCCTGTCTCTGTTTATCTTCCTTTGAATAATAAGGTTAAAAAAAAAAAAACTTTTTTTTTATTTCTTCCTTCCATTTGCTGGACATTGTTTTCTCCTGTTCAGTATTTCTCTGTTTCTGAAGGTCTCAAGTTCAAGTTTTCTGCCTGGGCTGTCCAGAGGGTTTGATCATTTGCGCAACTGATGGCTTTCATGAACCTGTTACTGTTAGCATAGTGCTTCCCCCTGTGCTCCCTGGCTTTGCTGAAACCAGAGAGAAGCAGAGGTGGCTGTTGCTGCTGGAGAGTCACGCTGCTCAGCATGTGTCCTGGGTTCTGTGTTGTTTGATGCTATAATGTGGTTCTGATTAACTTCACTTTTGGGAGTTTGTGTCTTGAGTAGAATCTAAATCCTGTGGGTGCTGCTCCTGCAGGATATTGGTGGTGTTGTACAGGCGATTGGGAAACATGACAGCAGCAGCTGACTTGTTCCCAGGCTCTCTGTGACTATGCCCTGAAGACATACAGAGCAGCCCTTTGAGTTTCTGCATCACCTGCACCAAGCCCTTTTAATAATATTTCTGAATGAGAGTTTTTAGGATGAAACTTTCTCCCCTAAGAAATTAAACCCTTCCATGGAGAAGGGAAATACTTTTTTAGGAGGTCTGCTTTTCAGCTCTGAAGTTTTTATATCTCTTCACATAACAGCTGAGCTGTTCCTTTGTATTAATGTCTGCTACATTGTGCCTGTTTCTCAAGGGCACCAAATCTGTCTTATATTAAACTGTAGTCCTTGTATTATTTTAACTTTGCCTTTTAGAAGGTGGTTCATTTCTAGTGGCAGGTGTAACAAATCTGTGTTTCCATGCCAGGTCTGGCCCACAGTTCCTGATGATCCAGAGTTGGGCAGGATCAGGCTCTCCTCCTTCCTTTCTGATGAGCTGTTGGTACTACCCATCCCTTCCCTGTGAGAACTGATCGCTTCTTCTGTTCATTTCAAAGTGACCCTCCCGAGGATCCCCAGACAGCAGCCACTGCGGCAGCTCTGCTCCGTGACATTGATAAACCACAACATATTGTTTAACATATTGTTCCCAGTCCAACATATTGTTCGCATTCATCATGGAAGCAATCAGTACAGAGCATTTTATTGCAAACCTGCTTCCTGGTGCTCATCATTAGGTCATTAACCTTAACAATGTCAACATGTTCTCGGTATGCGGTTTAATTGGATGGAGTGCAGTACAGAGCAGTTGCACAGGCTGTACCACATACAGGGGCACACAGTTTAAGAGTAATAGAAATGCTGTACCAGTATGGCACTGATGCTAAATGAAGTCAAGTCTGGACAGGAGATGTAAATTAAAGAAGTTGCTGTACCTAGGGGGACCCAAAGAATTACTTAGTGGAAGCATAATTTCCTGTAAGCACCTGTGCCAGCTGAAGGCTATAGTTTTACTGTATCAAATTCCAGATATGTTTTTTGTAGATCTTTTCTCCTTGGATATGGCAAAGTCACCAAGGAGAGAGATGAACAGTCCAGTGACTGTTAGTACTCTAACTGCAAATGCTGGTATTGGCAAGGTTTTCTTCTGAGAGTGCTTGCTAAAGAGGCAAACCTCATGTCTTCAGGAACTAGCTGCTCCAGGCTATGTGGTACCAAGACAGAAGTTCAACAAACGGTGCGGTTACGGAGCAGGCTGATAGGAAGAAGTAGGTTCTTCAGGGAAAAAAAGTCCTGTTTTATATACTAAACTTCAGGGGAAGATCTGTTTTCTTAAGAAGCTTGCTCGGTTGGTTATAGAGTATTGTTTCTCCATACAAACCCTGCTTGGTTGCTGTGGAGATTATCAGGACACCACCACTTTTGTTAGTATAGATGGTCAAACTCTTCAAAGAAGGGCTTGTCTCTTCCCACGTGCTAGTAGTCACCTCATGGAGGCCAGGTCTTGGCACTGACAGCTGAATCTTCTCATGATGCTAGTGAATGCTAATAATGCTGTGTCTTGGATGTTAAGGTTGAAATTTAAGGGATCCATGGGATGTCAACTTCCATTTCCTGTTGGTTTTTATTAGCGATTAGGTATACGTGAACATACCAGCTCAAGTTCTGCTGGTTTTTGATTGCCCTGCAGCAGTACGTAGGTGGTATCTAATTAAGCAGTGTGCATATGCATGTGAAAAAAGCATCGCTTTCCTCACTGCTTCAAGTGAAACCACAAATTGCTCATCACTGTGAAACAGAGCTGTGTTTACTGTGCTATAGGAAAGGAAAAGATGTGGCAGGAAAAGCACAAATGAGTGGCAGGTCAACAGGGTGGATCTTGGAATGAGAAGCATTTCCAAGTTACTTCCATTCCTCTTTCCTTGCTGCCTCCTTTCCTATAAAGCAAAATGCCCATTTCCTACCAACCTGGCCTATTTCTACTGTCTCATATAGATATATTTTTTACTTCAGCTTTGAGCACTGCATTAATTTGACAGGAAAGTCCAAAGGTCTGATTGACAACCTGTTTCTTCCCCATTACGAAATAAACTAATTTCTTTAGCTTCACACAATATTCTTCTGAAAACAGCTATTGATCTATGCAAGTCTCTAGACTGGGCAATCAATATCCACCAGTTTGGGGAAAATAAATAAAAAAGGGACTGAAATGATGGATGAGAATACCATTGAGTGCTTTTTTGAACTGATGCTGTGTTCAGTTCACTCAGCTGCTGAAAGAGTGGGTTGGGTTTGTTTTGTAGCTTTCAGATTCCCATCTTCAAACTAGCCCATAGTCATTAGGTGTTACTGAATGCTTTCGAACCAGCAGTGCTTTCCAGTCCGACTTCTGTATCTCAATTGAAAAAGACAATAGCTTATGAAGAAGGAGAAGCTTCCCTTTTTCCCACTGTGGCATTTATAAATCAAGCTTACTGGTTTGACATTTGTGTATATCTCAGCCTGTCTGGATGGATCAGTCACAGCCAGCGTGGAGGGTGAAAGCAAAGACTTTGTCAACAAGGAGGCACTGGAGTACTTCAGTCCTAGAGATCCAGAGAAGCTGCTACCTTAATCTTTCTCTAATTGCATTGTACACCTCACAGAGAACTCACAGAAAGCATGTTTGGTCCCTAAAATACAGCACAAGTGGAAGGTGAGTTGCGTGTGAGCTTTTGTGTGGTTTGTGCATGCGGAGACATCCAACTGTAGGTCTGTGTGAGTAATAACCCTGGTTGTAGGTCAGGAATCTCCCTTCTGGCTTGTAAATGGCAGAACTGACAATCTTCCTCTACATAGCTGTGGTCCCTTACCGTCTTGTGTTCCTTGCTGACTGATTCCAGTTCCAAGGCATGCCTGGCTGGTCGCTCCTTGCTCTGAGCACCAGGAGGCTGGGATCTGAAGGTGTCTGGAGGAGCATACAAGCTGCTCCGACCCGTGGTACGGCAAGCTCTTTCCATCTTCGGCCTACTTTTCTACACCTTTGGGACACTTAAAACCTTCTAGGTAGCCAATTATCATTCTTTAAACCAATAATCAGAGGGCCAGATACCATTTAGCCATCTTACTGCAACCAACAAAGCCAATCTGAGCATTGCCTAAGCTTTCTCTGAAGCAGCAGACACAGGGAAGCGGTAGTCCTCTGTAATATATGCAGCTCTTCCAGCTGATGAAGAAACAGGTGCAGTTCAGATGCTGTTTCAAGCAAATGAGAACAGACAAGGAGAGGAGGGACAAATGTATTTATCAGGCTGTATAACCTGTTGAAATAAGACAGGAAGGTGACCTTATTTTGAAAGCCAGTAAAATACTAGAAGAGTTTGGGAAACTGATGGAAATGGAGAGGAAATCAGGCCATGCTTTCAAAGGAATGCTGTTTTCTCTCCCTATCCACTGAATGTGGTTTCTTGAATAGAATTTAGCTGTCACTTCCTGAATGCTCAGTGAGCAGCTGGTCTGATATTTTCTGTTTATTAGCAAGGATCAAATAGGGTGAGTGTAGCAATGGTATAGCTGGGGAAGAGAGAAGGGGCTTGAAGCTGTTGCACAGGGGGACAGCAGCCTCCTTGTCCTCAGTCCCCATGCTCCTCAAACTGGTCCTGGCTGACCCAGGTGAATACACCAGGAGGACCGTAGAAGAGATGTGCCTGTTTCAATGTGAGGTGAGAGATGAGTGCACAGAGCTGGGATGTTGGTGATTCGCTTATGGCAACGGAGGATCCTCTCCCTGGGAAGGTCCATGTCCAGGGCATGCAGCTACAGTGTGTTTTTCTTTGCTTTGAGGGGAAAAATAGCATCTCTGTAAGATCACCCAATGGAAGGTTTTCTGTATGATCTACTACTCTTTAGAATAACTGTTTTCTCTGGTTGTTTGTTAAGAAGTTGTGGTGTAACTTTGTAGAATTGCACTGGTTTTGTGCATTAATTCTTGTTTGGATCCTTTGGGATGGATCTCTTAGGTTCTCAGAAATTCCTCGTCTCTTTTTATTGTAATTAAACAACTCTCAGTGGTCAGAGTAGATCTGTGAGCATGAGGAAGCCTGTCAAATCAATACGAATCATTGCCAGACATAAGCTTAACAAGCCTGACTGGGAAGTACAAAGGGGCCCTCTGTCATTTAAAGAAGTAAACAGGAGGCAGAGAACTTAATTCAGCTCAATCAGCTGCTAAGCCTGGCCTGACAACCGGCCTTCAGAGACACCTTCCCCCTGCTCCAGCATTTAGCTGAGTCAGCAGTTTTCCCTGTTTCCCTACGAGAAGTCTTGACTTCCCACATGTATCAGCAGAGAAATAGGACGGACAAAGTACAGCGCTAGAGCACCCTTGGCTTGAGGGCACAGCATAAAAGCAATTTGGGTACTTGTAGCTGCTTGAAGGGGAGGCAACTGTTGAGTTGAATGAATCCTGGCAAAGGTGTGTGTATGACATCAGCTGCCCAAGACTGAGATGTTTAGAAAAAAATAGAAGTAATAAGGGAAAAAGAGTTGGTCATATGGCTGATACCAACTAGGAGAAAGAGAAGGGATCCAGAGAGAGGTGGAAATTGAGAGGGTGAATGACCTAAAGATGGAGGAAACAGCAGCAAGACAGGAGTCAGGGACTTGCTTTCTGCCTCTGGGTCCCTCCCTGCCCTTGGCCAAGATCATCAAGCTGAATAAATGGTTGCTAGCTTAAGGGCAAAGGAGTGACTTTGGGCACTTAATTCAAGATACTGAAGTTTGAAAATAAAGTCCTACTACCATCCAGGCCTCCTAAGAGAAAGCATGTTGTTGGTGTGGTCCCTACACTACTTCTCATCCTGGTGTGGTGATAACATGGTAACACTTTGGCTACTGAGATTTCCATTAAGCAATGCCCAAAATACACCTAGAACAAGGACTGAAACCTGCAGTTCAAGTAAATCCTGGGTCAACCATTGTAACTAATGTCTTTTAGAGGGATTGCAGTGGAGTCCTAATAAACATTGTCATCCCCACATGTAGGCACCATAGGAAATCTGATAAGATTGAGTGCCACAGTTTGCCTAGCTGTCTGCTGAGACAGCTGCACAAAGTCTCATAGTCTTGGGGTCGGGGATGCATGTCAGATCTCACTTCAGTTTCTCCATCCCAGACACTCAACCCAGTCCCACTTCAGGTTGGCCAATTGTGTAGTCCTAAATTAGATGAAATATCTATACTTTGCAGGTGCAGGAAGAGCACAGCTGGCCATTTTGATTTGTGTATGTTTATGTAAATGCCTCATAAAATATCCCCCACTGGGACAAGCCAAAGTCACGCATCATAAAAATCAGCTTCTGTAATGGCTTCTTTACAACAGCATTTGCCAAGGTAGTGAAAAAAAATGCCTGTGTTTATAGGAAATTAATTTCTGTCCCTTCAGTGATCAGCCCTGAGCAAGCAAAAGAACTGAATTATCCCAGTTGCTTCACTCTGGCAGAGAGAACTGCTCTTTGGAGCCTCCTGCAGTGTAATCTGGTGGGGATGTTTAATCAGAAAACCTCTAAGCAGTGAGGCCCCAATTCAGCAAGCCCTGTGCTCATGCAGCAAGCAGTCCTTCTGCAGCAAAGCACTTAATCACACACTTAATTTTACACCTGTGCTAAGACTCACAGTACCTGACTGGATTCAAGAAGGTGTGTACATCTTTTGCTGAAGAAGAATGGATTTTTGCCTTTGGGCTTAAATTAGCATACAAAGAAGGAGATGCCTTAGGAGGCAGATCAGCAAGGTTATTTAAAACGTAAAACAACCCAAGCATGACAAGACCTACCGGGGAGGAAGATTTCTAAGTGCCAGTAGATGGTGCTCTGCAAGTCCCCTTTATGGGTGGGCTGAAGGCCTCTCTGATCCCAGTTTTGTGCAGCATCCCAAAAGCCTTATGGCTTATTGCTGCTCCCATTGCAGAGAAGGTCTTCATGGCTTTGCTAGGAGTGAACCTAGGGGAGTTCTGCAGAAAGCAGATGGATTTTGTAGGTGTCTTTAGCTGAGTGTTGGCCTCCAGGCAAGATTTTTGTAAGAAGGAGCTTTACAAGAATGTAGCTCCTCAATCCTGTGGATGAATGAAACCTGTGCTACCTGATCCTGTAGGGCTTCTTCTGAAGAGCTGAAAAGAGTAGGTGAAATCCTTGCTCAGACTGAAGTTGGCTGGAAAATTATCTATAAAATCATTAAACACAGATTTTTCTCTTGAAATCTGTTGTAAAACAGGATTGATATTTTAAGTATTATAACTTTCTGGGTCTTGCTGCAGTGGGCAGATCCACCTTCAGGCCAACTGCTGCATCTGCTCCAGCTAACAGCATTGCTCCCTGGCCACACTGGTCCCTCCTGGTTTGGTGCTTTCAGAGGCACTTCTGCAGCCAGGGTGCCCTGGCGCGGAGCTGGGCTGTGCACACGAAGATCTGTTGCATGAAGTAAGCAAACGCCTTTGTAGTTCCTGCCAATGGAAGAACGGCTTGCATCTGTCCCCTTGTAGCCAAAGATTAATCTTGGAAGATATAAAAAGCAGTAGATATGGGCAGCTGTTCACATTAAGTGTTTTGTCTATATGTATCCACCCCACTGTGTGTGTTAACTCTGTCTTTGGCTGCTGCAGTTCATCTAACAGAGTCGATGAAAGAGAAGTCTGTTTTCTTGCACATCCCCCTTAAATTTTGAGGAGTTTTCCTGACACAGTGATGCATAGTTATAGGCTCAGTAAAAGTTAGGATGATTTATAGCTTACACACTGTAAATCAATAAAAAGAATCACAGACATTGACAGCACGTTCACAGCCCATTTCTTTAAATGGAAGGCACTTTTCTATCCTTCCTGTTTCAGGTTGGTGCACAGGAGGCTCCTGCCACTAACAAGTGCTAAGAGAGTCTTTATAAAGCTTGTAAAACCTACATCTTATGTAATACTCCTCCGTACGTGCCCTTCCTTGCTGTATCATCCTTACCCAGTCAAAAAGTACCGTGTCCTCCACCCTGGGTTATCGGATTACCTTCTCCTGTGAGGTCTCTGAACAAAAAACTATATTAAAACCCTGCTGTTTTTTAAGGTACTCCAGACCAGTCTGCTAACCTCTGACTTCCCAGCCTTGGTGTAAATCCTAATTAAGCCGTGTATGGTTGGCATGACTCAGTGTGAGATGGGTTGTGCTGAGGGCCCAGCGAGTCCGGACAGCAGCAGGGCAGGTGGGGCTCTGCTGGTCAGCAAGGTGGTGATGTCTGCGCGTTTCGGGTGCTGCAGGATGGATTTCAAAGGGCAAGGGGGTGCTGTTAAGCGAGCCTCATGTGGAGCTTCGTCAGGAGGGTGCTGGTCTGCTGCCCTGGGCGTGGCGTGAGCGGCTGTTTTGGTCAGGGCTGTGCAGGCTGGTTTGCCAGCACAGGGTACGTGGGGATGGGGAGCCTGGGTGCCAGCCAAGTACAACTTCCTTTTATTTATATATAGATACCAGTTCTGGAACATGTTTAACTGCTTTGTTGAAATGGGCCATAAAAGTTAGCCATTTAAGTTTGGAGAAGCATTAAGAGACTCTTCAGTGGTGGCTGGGTTATAAATAGTCCACAGCCCATCCACACTTCAACAAATGCCTGGTTACTGGCTGCTCTGAAAGAGCCATCTCCAAATATCTGCCATCTGCTCTTTCAGAGGGCAGCCACGTAACAAACAGGACAACTGCACAGGGCTTCTTCAACCACTGAGAAGTTACTAGGGCTTGTGTAAGCTCTAAACAGGTGTCAAAAAGGTGTTACAAGTTACAGGCTAAACAATAAAGTGTCTTAGAAAATCAGATTTTTCATTAAAGCTTCCATTAGCCTTTAAAGGCAGCGTGTCTTACAGGTGTGCTTATCCCCTGGAAGCGTAGCACGTGCTCAGATGTTCTTTGGGTAAGCTGGAGACTCTCCCGAGTCAGGCCAAAAATGAGACTTCAGCAGCTTAAGGAAATTTAATGTCCCCAGGTTTCTTTTGAGAGAATAGGATACATGGTTGTTACAATCGGCATTATCTATACAATTGCAGCCCTGCGTACTGCAACCAACACCTCATCATGGTGTGCAAAAGTAAATGAAAAAGCAGCGGTGATTCTAATTACTGTATGCTAATTGGGCTGCATTCAGGCTTCATTGATGCTGCTATTATGCTGCAAGAAAACAATGGCAGCATATGTACTTATCTTGCTCTACTTATCCTATGATTATTCTCTGTTAGTACAAAAGCATGCTGAAAATAACAACCTGCACACAGATTAGTCCATGAAATGGACCACTAGAAGTTTAGCCGCTGAGCACATTCTTTCTCTCGTTTTGCATCAAATGCAGCATCTTCGATGCCACAGCAGCTCAAAGCACTTTTATCTTGTGTTGGGCTTTGGTTGTAATAGCATTTGCTGTCTTCCGTTTCCTCTCAAAGCAAATACCTTTGTATTCCTACGCAATCCATCCTGATGTCCTTATCAGTTAGGATCTCCAATCCAGAGTTTTACCCTGGAGGCCTGGAAGTCCCTCGGCCCGGGAAGTACCGCCTGTACAGCATGCATCCAGCAGCACTCGTGCCACTGCTCACCAGACTGAATTTGATAAGGGAGAGGGGCATGCACTGCGCTATATTACTCATTGGCTGCTGCTTTGGTAACATAATGTGCTTTGTACTGTAAACTGGACTCAGGTATTTGCATGTTGTTTTTTACAGTAGTATCTAATGCTGAAAGCTGCCGGAGTCATTGCAAAATCATCAGTGCTTGTTCCAGTGTGATATATTCTGTTTGTCTAGCTGGCTGTTTTGCTACCATATGTATTTATTGAAGCTGGCTGAGTATCTTATTCAGTGATGTTTTGCTTATTTATTCAAGAACGAGTTCATCAAAATTCAGCCAAGCTCTCTGTCCTCAACATACACAAATCTAATCTAGCGTTTTGAACACACCCATCGCAATAGCAGCTGAATGCAAAATTGAGTGTGATTCAAAACTGAACACAAACTTGATGGGGGCAATGACAAAACGGCTGCCTCCCCACAAATCCGTCTCAGGTATTACTCTGGGATACTGTAATGGCCTCCGAGAGATGAAGGCACCATTTTTCCCTTTAAAGCACCAACCTTGCCTCTTAGCTCAAATTCAGCTCAAATGCTGAGTCGCTGGGGGGTTTCTTACAGGTGCCTGTCTGAGGGCCCATCAGCTAGTAAAATGGTCATAATGTCATGTACAATATTGTGGTCTCATCAGGGAGACTGATTTGTGTTGCATTAAGCAAGACAGAGCTGCTAATCTCCACTGAGGTTTACATGGGAAAATTTAAAGCCTATTCCAGTATATTAAATGAGGCTGAAAAGCTTTGATCAATAATTTCCCTTGTATGAAAAATAAGAGATGAAAATGATGGTAGATTGATTCAAAATACTTAATGCCAGATACCAGCTGATGGAAGTACCTTGTAAATAGCATTTTGTACGGTTGCCAATGAATTAGTCTAAATTGTGAGGGTGATTGAAATGTATTTTATAATGTTCATCTCCACTTTAGTGGCCATTTACAAAATTTAGAAGAATATGAAATCCCTAAAGAGTAAGTGAGCAGCCTGCAAAAAAACAGAGCAGCTAGCAGTGGTAGTTTGCAAATGAGGTCTTGGAGTACTTTATAAGACAAAAAGGTCTGACTTCTTTACAAGCAAGAAGAATCAGTGTTAGTAGTGTTTTAAATTTTAAAATGTGTTTTCTAAGTACCTCTTTTTTCATCAGCCCTCTCTTTTACATGGAGATTATGATCTTTGATATGGAAAGTGAAATGGATTTTTTTTTTTGAAGTTAATTTGGTAATAAAAGAACACTGCCTTCTCTGAACAGTTCTACACAACCATGGTGTTTTGTAGGACTATGTTGTATCTCATCGCACTAGTTTCTGCAGGGAATCAGGGTCTAAGCATGTGTTGCTTAGCTGGCTCACTGGAGCAAGTGGTGACCTTGGGCAGTGGTGAGATGGCTCCTGGGAACAGCCCAAGGTTGTGCAAAGAGGCGTCAGGGTTGAGACCAACCACGTAGTCTGTTGCAGCCCATCATTCCGTCCATTCGGAAGAGCTCCGCAACTCTCCTTGCCTTTCTCTGGAGTTTTTTTCTGGTTCCCAGTTGCTTTGTGAGTTGTCCCAGGGTTGTTCCCACCAGTGCTCGGGTAGCCTACAGGATGGGTCTACCATGGCCATGCTTTTTCCATAGCCACAGAGATAACAAACAGCTGGACAATCCTGCCAGAGTTGTTCCAGAAAGATCCATCAGTGCTGCAGCCGCTTGGGAACTTGGCATTCCTTCAGAAGCTGGAATGAGCAACACTTTTTGCTTGTGCTCTCGTAGTGAGCCATTAGGAAAGGGCTCTGAACTCTGCAAATTTGGGTTTAAACTGCTTTGAGAACTTTATTTTATGATGATTTTTTGCTTCTTTAATGCATCTGTCTCAAGACCGTCTAATACTGATACCAGAGTGCATTTCTCTGCTGGCTGAAACCAGGACTTGGTGCAGCCAGATCTCATTGAAGTGCTCCAGGCGACAGGAGCAGTGGACAGGCTGTGGGGTGGCTGCACACACAGGGCTGATTTCCACTTCTTGTCTCCAGGCTGAACCCTGAGGTTCTCATTTCTACATGGCAATGCCACGGGTTATATGGGTTTGCTTGGAGTAGGTGTTTTTGTTGTTGTTGTTGTTATCATAATGGATTTAGTGGGATAGTGTCTGCTTGCAAGCTGCATTGGGTGGAACTTTTATTTATTTTAGCAGAGCATTTTAGGTGCATTCCCCTCTTCTTGCTCCATGATCATATAAGCTGGAAGAAAAAGGCAGTGTGCAGCTGCTAGTGCTGTACCAGGAATGGCTAATGATGGATTTTGTCCTTTACATTACTGTGTTGTATTGGAATAGGAAGGAAATGCAAGTAAGGAGGGGCTGTGTAGCGCCCAAAGGATTGCCTTGATCACCAGCACTGAAACAAGAATGCTAGAAAAGTAATATCTTCTCATGAGTAACAGGAAAGCAGCAGTTTTTCTGGTGATTCAGTCTACTAATTAGTTTCTAATACACAGTACACAGGATTTTTGCAGGAAATAGGTCTTTCTATTTATAAATTGTTCTATCAAGGCACAATTTTTAATTTGTGGCCTTGAGGATTTTTCATTTCCTCCTCATCAGGTGAATTGTAACTAAACCACCCTCCACCAGCAGTACGCCAGCTACCACCACCACAGCTCTCAGTGCCTCGGTGCAGGCTTCTGGGGGGAAGAGGGGAGCTGGAACAGTGAAGAGCTCTTCAGAGACCCTTTGGTGCCAAGAAGTGACCATGAGCAGCGGTCCTGTCTTCACTTGTTGGCTTTTCTGTACTGACCTCCATGGCCAGAAGACTCTGCAGTGGCTTTCTGCCCATTCCTGTTCAGTGTGTGCACCTAGGGGACCAGGGCTCAGCTCTTACTCTGCCTCCTGCGCCAGAGACTCGTCACTATCTGGCAGTCAGCAAAATCCATATAAGCCCCTGAAGGACTGAGTGGTTCTCCATAGGTGATGTCTGACCTATGAATATTGATGAAGGTGAGTAGGACAAAGATTTAGCTTAAATCTCAGATCTTTGGTGAGAAAACAATTCCGTGCCTCCCACCCAAGTGTGTTGAATGAAAGCTCTTATCTGAGCTGTTGTTGGGGCACAGAGCTCCCCTGTTGCATTCCTCGTTGAAGCCCGTTGTGCTACTGGCTTTGCACTTCTGATCTGGTAAAGTGGAAGCAAGCCACGAACACCACACCATTCCCAGCGCCGCAATGGTGAGGCCCGACTTTCTGCACCTCTCCCCCTGGATCCTGATGGCTGATAAAGCAGTAGTCTTTCCCTCATGGACTGTCTCGTTGCCTATTTCTTGTACCTAGCCACTTGCTTTGATGGAATTCATAAATATATATACATTTGGGACCTTCATTCTTCTGTCAGGTGTCTCTGAAATCAGCTATGGGGTTCAAAACATACACGGGGAACTGGGAATGTGCCCACTGCCAGGCAGAGTGAGACTGCACAGGACTCACTTCTTTATAGGCTGAGGTAGGCTGGAAAAGGACTCACAGGCTTAACAACAACAAAATAGTTCTCTCACTTTCTTCTAATTGCAGCTTTTTGTGGTCCCTTTCCTTGTGCTTCTGGTCAGATCTAGAAATGCAAAACCAGCATAGCAGGAAAAGGCTGTTCATCCAAGCAATGGACCATTCAGCTCTTCAAACAAAAAACAGTTTGAAAAACATGGGTCTGGGACTCTGCCATGCTACAAGGGTTTTGTAAGCAGGGTATGAGCCTGTGCAGCAAGAACAGATGAGACTAATGCAGTGAGCAACACGATGCTCTGGGTCTGGCAGCCCTCGTGCCAGTGTACCTGTTGCGGGATCGACAGTGGCTGAGCCCAGCACCAGCCTTCCCTGGAGAAGGGAAGCTGGTGGGTGGCTTAACCAGGTCATTGGCACTATTTGAGCGCCCTTGAGTCAGTACCGCAGGCCTATCAGTGTGATGTTTCTCATCTTCTTTTTCTTGACTAGAAATTTGGTCTGATGAGACTGTGAGACCAAGTTTTGCTCTTTTTGCTGCCAGCAAATATCTTAGTGCACACCTGCTTGCAGAGCGGTCAGGTACCTCTTGGCAATAGCAGGGTCTGACCAACATGTGTCTGTGATGCAGATGCATTTGGTAAGGTTACCATAATGTTTAGGTCTTCCTAGACACTGTTCACTGGAGAACAATACCTCTCCAGAGGGAAGAGGTTTCAACCACCAGCAGAAAATAAACCCCTGCTTCTTCCATCTTCCAATTCACGCTCCCATGGGCTTTTCATGCTAAAAAGAAGTTGCTTTTGCATTTTGCAAGAGTACTAGCAGACCACAAAGGTAAGGTGGTGAAAAAAAAGCACACTTGGGTATGGCTGCCAGCATATTTATTTGCTTCAGAAATTTTGAATAAGAACAATATCTCAAAATTAGATTCCAGACACCCTGGGGAAGAGGAACTGCTGCGGGGTTTGGTGCAAGTTCTTCCCTTGGTGCGAGTGCTTGGTTTCCAGGGTTTCTGCAAGTTGCACCTAAGCCCTGAGGAGATCAGGCTGCCCACCATTCATGTGCTCCTGCATGCAGTGTGTTGTCATTTGGAGTGAGAGGGGAGTTCAAGTAGTCAAATACCTCAGGTCCGTGTACCACTTGGAAAGAAAAGCAGAAAAAATGCAGGTCTGAGCGTGCAGGCTTACACTGAGTAGTACCTACTGCCACAATACTTTTGCACGGCTAATTATTTGTAGTATTTGCACACACTACACAGTGAAGGGTTTTTGCTCACCATCTGACATCTGATGGACAATCCAGAGACTAGCTCTGGTAAGGCCAGGTAGGCATCAGTATGTTCTCCTTTCACCTAAGCCAGCAACTATAAACTTGAATGTTGCATCCATTTGATTTCATTTTTTCTCCATTTTGCTGGGTTCTGGGGGGAGAAGTCAGGCATGGAGCTAAATGTCAAAATGGGGCATGGAATCTGGACCTACATTTTAAATCCTTTCTAGGTTTGGGCTGTTGTGTGGTTTTCATTTTAACCTACTGTAAATGGCAGGCTTTTTATCCAGTATTCGTGGTGTAAATACAGTGATTCAAAGAGGAGTTTCCTCAAAGATCTCACTTAAAGTTAAAAACAAAAAACAAAAAAAAGAAAAAGAAAAGGTTCAGTGTAATTTCTCCATACGTTTTCTTGATGCAAGAAACTTGTGAGGAAAGTGAAGAGACTTGTAATTTCCCTTTGGCACTGCTTGCTATGTTTGAAAATCCTGTTTGGCATTTGCAACTGCACACTTAAAATAGGCTCTTTGTGTTCATTCATAATTTGTCTTGGAGGTTATTAAGGGTAATAAAGTATTGTGGAATGCATTTCTAAAAGCTAGGTCCACTGTAGGAGCTTTTAAAATATTTATTAATGCTTTCTACATGTTCCTTGCAGAGGAGAAGCAGCTGAGGATTAATATTTATCACTTGGGGCATCTGGCCTGGCCAAGCACGTTGAGCCTGTCTGGACTCTGAGCTGTACCCCCGGCCACTCACCATTTCCCAGGACTTGGGACCCTCATTCAGTGTTTGAAGCCCGTTGCCTCGCAGTGGAGGTCCAGCTATAAATCCTCATGGCTTTGCCCTTGGGTGGGACTGACCACCTATTGCTGATTCATCAGACAAGCCTGGGATAGTGAATGTTGCCCTCGCTCCTCTTGTGGTGGTAGCAAAGCTTTGGCTGCTAGCAGCTCTTCTGCTTCTTGGATGACAGTGGTGACTCACTGAAAACCTTTCCCGTTTTTTATGTTTGCAGATCACTTTTATTCTCATCTATATCCCTCAACTGCTCTTTTCCCATTCCTGACCTGGGGCAAGGTCCTGATGGAGGAGAAAACCACGCGGCATCCCTGGGCACCCGTGCAGGTCTGCATGGTACCCATGCCTGAAGGGCTTAGCAGTGTCTTTAAAGATAAAAACCAATGTGATTTTACAAGCCATGTGGCTGGAGTGTAGTTCTGCTAGTGGAAGAGGGAGTTTCTATAGGCACCAGCGACAACCCTTTGAAAGGTAATGAAAATCTGGCACCACTTCCCAGCACCGAGAGGAAATACATGGATAACTGCAGATGTTACTGCTGTGGAGAAACGGGGGGGAGCAGAAGCAGGAGGAATAAGAGAGATGCTTCACCGCTGTTGTTCTAAACGGCAAACAAATAAGCACTAATCAGTAAATCAGCCCATAACATTCACCCCCAGACACTGTCCTCAAATGGCCTGTTTGTGCTAACCTTCCTCAGCGTTGAATCACATGTAAAGCAAAAAAAAACACTGAGCAAGAGATTTTAAATTTACACTATCTAGGAGAAAACTTCTCACCAGGGCTGGTTTATAGATTGTAACAAATAATGCCAGGCCTCAGGCTGAATACTAAGGCTGCGGCTGCATTTTGAATCTGCTGCTAATTCATAAACATCACAAGCAGTTGATTTCAGCAGAACCCCTTGATTTAATTACACTCTTGTATACAATGGGGACCTTGCGTTTTCCTATATGTAATGAATATTAAGCTGATAGCCCTGTAATTTCCTGTGCTGGGCTTGCTCTCGTTTTTTGCATATTGATACCACATTTGGTTTGTTATTTTCCAATTTTCCAGTCTTCTAGACTTGTGCTCAGCGAGTTCTCCATAGTAATTGCTGTTGGCACACACGTTTCCTTCCTCAAATCTGCTCTAACGCCCTGGAATGAATTTTGTCTCATCCCAGAGATTTGCTTGGTCTTGAATTGCTCGTATTTGTTCATTGCCTTTAACTTAGCAACCCTGGAATTGTGCAGGACACTGGATATAATTTCATATTCTACAGTTTTAATTTCCTCCCGTAGCCCAGGCAGCCCCCCTTCCCCTCCATGTGCACGTGTGTTGTTTTCTGTCTGACCCTGGGACTTGCTGCTGTTCGTAAGCTGCTTTCCAGCAGAACTTCCAAAGAAACCGGTCCTGTTCAAGTCTGAACACTGCAAGAAATGTCGATGCAACATCATCAAAACTCAGGCTGGTATTAACTGAATCTTTCTGGCCTCTTTGGGATTTTGGCATCTGTTCAGCTTTTTCTCTCTGTCTTTGGGGTTGTTCAGTTGTGTATGTCCTACCTTGCCTTTAGAATGGGAAGAAAATCTGCCTCCCTGTGTGCCAGGAAGGCATTGTATGAGGTTGCATTTGATGATTTGTGTGTGTAAGGCTAGTGTGGAATTAAAACAAAAAAGGAGTTGACAACATACTTGAACTTTTATTTGAACTAGAAAGCAGACCTTTCTTAAGTGTTACTTACACAAGGTATGTCGGCTTGGTGTCTACAGATGCCTTCCTCAGTGTGCTGCACAGGAGTGCTGGGGAGAAACGTGTGGCCGTGAAAGTGTGAGTGTTTGATGCTTGTGACTGTCACTGTTCTTAGAAAAAGCAGCAACTTAGAAAAAAAGAGAGAAGAGAAAAAGGAAGAAGAAAAGCTTTAACTGAATTCTCTCCATTTTCCAAGGTGCCGTCTGAAAATGAGCCTTCTCAAATGTGCCCTAAGGAGGGTACCCACCTACTGAAGCCCCTGAGCTTGTGGTAGGTGTTCAAAAGCTTTGATCAAATAGACTATTATTGCCTGTGGTGATGCCAGGAAGGCTGTGCCCGCTGCTGGTGCCTCTGGCTTTTTAGACTTCCAGGCCCATTTCTGTCTCTGAGATGCTCAGCTCATGTCCTGAAGAGGCGGGTGTACCCTGGCACCCGTACGCCTCTTACAGCCATGATGCAGGTCGAGGTGCTCTTTAGCCCTGAGTTCATGGGAGTGTTTTCTACCCTGGATATAGGTTCACTGGCTGTAAAAGGAAAGACAGATCCTTATCTGTATTTCTTTGTGATTTCTTTTCAGGAATATTTACCAAAAGGACTATTTCCATGGCAGTTGTCTTTGCCAGAACGGACAAAAAGGAAGTGTGCCCATGTCACAAACATGACTTTCACCCAGCACACCTCTGTGCTTGGCCATGCTGCTGGCAGGGAGGGAAGCTGGCTGTGTCTGTACTTATCCCAGGTAAGCACCTACCTTTCTCCTAAATATATCCCAGACTTGCTGACTGATTTTTAAACCTGAAGTTATATGAAGGCTAGATTCTTTCTCAGGACTTAGTATATAATGTTTTTGTTATTTCATGTTCTTGCTTTCTCCACACATGCCTCAGAAAGAGGAATGACAACCCTGCAGCTCCAAGTGCTTGTACCAGTATATATTTGCTATATTTTGTACACTAGCTCTCCAGTCTCTGAAACCTCTGTCCAGGGAGGGCATATATGTAGTCTCGTTAAAAATAGTCTATTCTCAAATTTGTCTTTCCAGCTATTTCTGATTGTGGGGGCACTGTCAGATACTAGCACCCTATCCAGTACAAGGCCTGACCCTTTCTGACACCTTCAGGCAAATCCATACCCTCCAATAACCTCTATGGAGGCTTTAATGTCATAATTTCGTGGCTTGTTTCTGATTTTCAGGACCTTGATTCAGTCCCCTTTGGTGATGTTTTTCTGGCAGTTGTTGCTTTCTGTTGAAGGCAGTGTTTGGTGAATTGTGCTGGATAAAGGCAAATACATGAAGATGAAAATTTTCTCATGCCTTAGCAGAACCAGTTCTCTAAATTAGTCCCCATTTCCTCAGCCTTGGGTGTTACAGGTGTCTTTCTAGTGCACAAAAGGAGTGGCAGGGCCTGAAGCAGGGACAAACATGGATGAAGTAGGCACATTAATGATGGTGCTGCCATGTGATGATGCAAATTTTTCTTCTTTTCTTTTTTTGTCAGAAATGAATCTTGGTGAACCAGAATCTTGATCAAAGATACATAGTTTGAATTCCTCTTTGTCTCCTCTCTCTGCTGCAGAGTAACCTACTTCCTGGTGCTACCTGATGTAATCAGAAGCAATCTGTGCAATTAGGAGTCTGCAAGACATTTTTGGATGGTGAAACTGTCAGGTTACTGTCTCTCCAAGTTGCTTTATTTTCCGTAGTGCTCACAAGGTCTCTTAGTTCCTTTCAAGAGACAATTCGTAGTCACAGGCTCAGCAATTATTGATGTCTTCCGTTGTCAGACAAGCAGAGTATGTGAGCATGTGTGTATCACTCACCCAGGTACATACCACTGTCCTAAATGCATCACTGAACATTTTAAAATTAGAAGCAAGAAACACATTGCTCACACAACTCATCATCCACATATATAAAAAAGGAAAATGATCCCTTTTTCTTGCCTGCTGCAGATTGTTCTTATTCCTGTTGAGAGGGCCGATCAGGAAGGACGTGTGTATTCAGTTGGTGTGATAGTCCTCCAGGCTTTGCAGAGGGCTCAGAGGTAAGTGCACGCTGGAGTGCCTGTGCTGAGCTGGGATGGGCTGAAGCCTGTGCTTGATGGCTTTGCTGCATCCCACCCAAGCAGCTGTGCTCCTGGTGACACCACAGCCGTAGCAGGAGGTGTGAGGAGCCTCCCAGACCCAACCTTTCCTCCCACTTGTCACTTCCCTTGATGGCTGTCACCACCCACTCAGATCTGCCAGTGCCATGTCCAGAGCCATCCCTCCCCTTACTCAGCGCACTCGCATTGAGCCAAGTCCACCTAAAAACTTGCACTTAGATTTTTTGCTCATTTTGCATTGCTGGCTGACTTGACCAATTGCACACATGGTCATGCTGGCAGATAGGAAGAGGGGCCAGCCAGCCAGCATGTGCAGGCATCGTTCCCAGCTCAGCACCAAGCCCCAGCAAACCAGAAATGAATATGATGTTTATCAGCTGGGCTGTCTTGCACAAAGGAGATTCCAATCAGTTTGTGACTTCTCTCCTGAAACACTGGGTGTGGGTGTCACAGTGGGACATCCAGGCACTGCTGACTGTACAGGTAACGGTGGCAGACAGCTTTGATTCAGGAAAGGGGGAGATTTTTCTGAGACAGCTCATTGAAATACAGAAATTGTATAGATTTCTAAGTATTTTTTGGACAGTGGGACTTGCTGGGTCACTGTGATCTTGGTTCAGATTCAATGCGATCCCTCAGAAGTGAATTGATGGCTCACATCTTACTTATAGAGGGACAAAATCATCCTTCTGGCTGTAGCTGATTTAAATAATGGCTGTTTCCGCAATGGCAAAGGGTGAAACAGTTTCTCCTACACAATCCTTCCTGAGAGAAGAGCGGAAAGTGGCTGAGCAAGTGTCGCATATGGTTGCAATAGTCTCAGAGCAGGAGCTTCAGAGTTATAACAGTTGAGCACGTAATTGTGCATAATGCAGCAGAAACATTTCTCTTCTTGTGATTGAAAGGCATTTGCTGTTGATTGGTGTGTAACCGTTGTACCTGGGAATATCTAGGGGCTGTGAATCTGAAACATTTCAGGCACGAGTGCTTATCAGTGACATCTGAAAACACTGGAGCAAAATGGCCTCGTGACAAATGCAAGCAGGACAAATAACGACCTTTACAAGACAGTTTTTATAGAACAGGATAAACAACAGGGGCTGGATCCTCAGCTGTAGTAAACCATCCTGTCTGTGCTGACGCTGCCAGTTGAGGTGCTGATCCTTGGAGATCTATAGAAATGTCACACAGCAACAGCTGCCTTTTTGCTTTGTGGCTGCAGTGAAATTGCTATGAGCAGACCTGAGAGCCAGGCTTCAGCGTGACTAGGAGATTGATATCATCCACCTCTGTGCCTGAGAGCTGGTGGGAAATGCTTTCTACCAGCAAACCTTTATTTACCTAGAGTTGTTGTGGAGCAAACAAAGCAGATGCACTTGGACAAAGTGCAAGGGATGCAATGTTTGTGTCATCACTTCAGACCCAGGGGCTGCTAATTCTCCCCATAGACCGAACATTGACTTCAACCAGCAGGCTCGGAGTACCCACTCTTTTGGGGCAGCAGGACAAAAGCACTGAAAGCTGTGGAGTGCACTTGGGAACTCTGGTTCCTAGCGGACAAGAGCCTGTAGGTGCAGTCATTTATTAACTTGTACACCTTTTCCATCCTCCCACCATAAAATCTGAGATCTGAGTTGGTGTAAGGGGCAAATTAACTTCAACTGAGCTCAGATTTCAATCACAGAGGAAGCCTGTGCTACTCCTTTTACCAGGCTTGTATTTAGATGAGGAGTCAAGTCTGCAGAGCTGCTGATTTGAGATTTTTACCTGTGTGAAATTCACTTTGAAGAGTGATATTGGTAAAAAGGGAAGCTGGCTTGCTCTCCTAAATTAAGCAATTAGTATTAGACACACTCCTGCCTGTGAAGGAGTTGGAAGTTCATCCTCAGACTGAGATGGAAGATGTTTTAACAAGGCGTTTTACAAAGTGTAGGTGGATAAATTTCTGAAGCATATCTGTATAAACCTGCTGCAAAGGCTGTGCAGAGGTTAAGTAGATAGATAACTTTATAGAAGCTGAATAATCACACTGTCTGTTGCTTTATATAATCTTGCTGGAAAGCATATTTTTCTACAGAGCAGTGATACAGAAGATATTTGTGTGTAGTGATTACAGCACTAGAAATCAATTGCACACAACAAATAATTTGTTAGCACAGAGATGCACATTATATCATCAATAAAGGGATTAGTTTGTTGAACTATAATGAGGGTGAGAGGAAAGCAAACTTAACACTGGTATAGCTAGTCCAGTCATAATATTGGCAACAAATACATCCAGTGTACATCCCTCTGAAGAATATGGTCTTGCATGTTTTTATACTAAAGTTTTACTTAGCACCCACTAGCTCTATACATTCTTCGCATCTTTGGTATATGCCACAAGTATCTACTCATTAGCTCCTTAAGACTAGTACTTAGCCTTAAAATCTAGGAATACTTAAAACTGAGGAACATATAGACAAGCACACTGCTACATTTACCACTGCAAAGGAAAAAACAATCATTCTAATGTCACTATGTCTGTTAAGATACCTTTTGTTAAGGTAGAAGAGCATAGAACAGTTCAGTTGGAAGGGACCTACAAAGATCATCAAGTCCAAACGCCTCTTGAACGCTGGCATGGGGCATCAGCCACCTCGCTAGGAAGCCTGCTCGGGTGGCTGACCACCCTCACGGTGAAGGAATTTTTCCTCACGTCCAGTCTGACCCTCCCCTGGCGCAGCTTTGTGCCGTTCCCTCGCGCCCCGCCGTCGGCTCCTGGAGCAGAGACCGGCGCCTGCCTCTCGCTTCCCCTCCTCAGGCCGCCGCAGAGAGCAGCGGGGTCGCCTCTTGGCCTCCTCTTCTCCCGATCGGACAGCCCAAGCGTCCTCAGCCTCTCCCCACAGCACGTGCCCTCCCGCCCTCTTACCAGCTTCGTCGCCCTCTGGACGCTTTCAAGGACCTCAGCGTCCTTTTCACACTGCGGAGCCCAGACCTGCAGGCAGCACTCAAGGTGAGGCCGCACCAGCGCTACGTACAGCGGGAGGGCCACCTCGTCGGCCCGGCTGTGCTGCGTTTCGTGCACCCCACGACGCGGTTTGCCCCTTGGCTGCCAGGGCACGCCGCTGGCTCGCGCTGAGCTGCTGTCACCAGCCCCCCCAGGTCCCTTCCTGCTGGGCTGCTCCGCAGCCACGCGCCCCAGCCCGTGCCTGCGTGCGGCATCGCTCTGTCCCTGCTGCAGCACCCGGCGTGCTCCTCTGTTGAATATCAGAAGACACAGATAATCAACTTCTTTTTTCTGTTCATTATTAGCCCTGTCATCTTGGATTACATATTCTCGAGGGAAGGCACAGCCCCTTATCCTTAGCTTGGATGGGGCCCTGGGGGTGCTAATCTCAGCTGAGCTCCTCTCACGCAAATCCTGCTCCCTCGCTGCACGTACGCTATGCTGTGATGGTCACAAATCACTTTGGAAGAGAAGCCTCCCCAAACACCTGTGAGGTGGGTTGGTTTAATTATTCTTGCTGCAAAGTGGATTTTCCAAGTGTGCTGCTGATGACATGTGCTCAAGGTCACCTGGGGAGACTGTGATGGATTGGCTGAAAAAGAGATGTTAGGCTCTGCCTCTTCTGCCAGCCACACGCCCCCTGCCTCTTCGGAGCTGCAGCAGAAAATTCCTCACTGAAGCCCTCCAGAAGGCCCCTAACTCCTGTCTGCAGCTCCTCGGTGCAGAGGGGACTGGCTGCTACATGTGCATGCTTTGCAGAGGGGCAAATACAGGTAAGGCAGGGTGTGATGTTTTCTCTTAAAGAGGCTCTTCGGTTCTGAGTGAGTCCCATGGTCAGGGCCAGCTCCAGTGCGAAGCTCTGCAGGGGTTGGTAGTGCTGAAGACTGAGGTTTGTCTTGCCACGAATCCTGCACATTAGGTAGGAATGCGTCTTTCCTTACTCCAGGTTGGAGGATGAGTTTAAGACTAACCACTTGGGAACAAAGCCAGAAAATGAGGAGGCAGCTGAAAAGGCAAGTTGTGCATCAGCAGGGGAAAAATAATCCCTCCTGATTCCTGCAGGTAACTAGAAATCCCAAAGCGTGGGATTAGCGTTATATAAGTAAGGTGTAAACAAACTCAGTGGCAGTGGAATGCCTAAATCCCTTAGCCCTCTTACAAATCAAACCTGCTCTGGAAGGATTCAATTATTTCTGTGATCTCACCTTAGCTAGGGATTAGCTAAGGTATCCTGACACTGGAGATCAGGAAGCCCATTGTATTTGAATCTGTACATGTACTTGCTGGGGTTAGTTTTTGCTGCAAATAGTGGAAGGAAGATACAAGGCCATAAAATACTTTAGCTTTCAGGGTTACCATGAGGCCCATTTGACTTTTATAATCAGCCAATAGTCCCTTTGGATTCTTCTGGAGCAACTGGAGGTTGTAGTTTCTTGACCAAGAAAAAGAATATGATGCATTCCGGCATATACTGGGAGCTGGGAGAGAATAGTGAAGAATCTGTAATGTTGCCTTGCAGTGTCTGGAGGTGTCTTCTGCAAGCTAATTAATTATCCTTGGGATCAGTCAGAAGGTGTTCCTGATTCCTTGGCCCATTTCGTTGATAGCTGAAGCAAAAAGAAAAAAAAAATTGTCAAGGCTATTTTGAGAACTGTTCTGCTTCTGATGGTTAGCACCGTGCTCCTCACCATCATGGACTTGCCAAAACCTGAGGACTATTCCCTCAGTCACAAAGCGTGTGACATGGGGCGGGAAGGCAGCAGGGTGGCAATAGCAAAGTCTCTGACCTAAATACAAGGAAAGCAAGGGAAATCACAGCTGAGTTATTACTTAAAACAGAAACACATGTAAATCTTACCTTGGCTGGCCTATTCTGGATAGCTTCCAGACAGTTAATTGGTTAAGACAGATATACAGCACTGTCACTATCTGCTGGGGACCCATATAAATCATCAGCAGTGGTTTCTTTTGCCATTTCATGTAGCCATGTCTGATGGCTCGAGTGTTACAGGAAGGAAGCAAAGTACAACTCATCCTGTCAAGAGCTGCTCAGTATTGTAATTGCAGTATCTATAAGGAGTGTCAGGGTTGGATTATTGGAGATGTCAGAAACAAAATGGGAGAGATTAAATGGGCACAAAGAGCTGCAAAATGAGGAGGTAATTGCACTTCATGAGAGTGCAAAGATAACATTGGGAATGTAGATCTCAAACAGTGTTGTGTGGAGCTGAAAGTGCATGCTTTGTGTCCTCTAGTCACTAAGTGGGCTCCTGGGAGCAGGGAACAGTGCCCAGCCTAAAGGAGCCGAGAGTTTGGCGAGCATGGCCCTGCTGAACTCACCGAGGAGGACACCGTGCTCCTCTTGCCAGTGATAGCACGGAAAAAGTTGAACTCTGTTGAAGTGCAAATGCACTTTGACAGCAGCATGTTCCCCAGCCTTTTGAATGAAGAAAACCGTCTCCCTGATGAATACAAAAACAGGGAAGACACGCAAGTGATTCTGCATGAAAGGTTTGAGCAGGCACATCTCCAGATGTAATGGCAAGCGTGCTGCCTGGTGTGCCACACCACAGCCCTCGACCTGGGACCAGTTCTGGGCTTATCCGTCACCTTCATCAGCTTCTAAAATGCTGCCCCAGGTAAGCCAACCTGAGCTAACCCATGGGTTGGTAGGAAGCCATGGTATCGTTGGGGAGAGGGGCAGAGCACGAGCATTCTGCCTTCTTGCAGATGCCAGTTGCTAACTACCATACTGAAACAGCAGGAGAGCTCTTCTGGCTGTCACTTATTTGTGGTTTCTTCTCATTACTTGAAAGTCTCTGTCTGCAGAAAGAATTCTGAATGATGTTTACTGTTATTAGACGGTAATCAACTGTATTTATTTTCCTTTATCTCCTGTTTTCTCTGTTATGTCTGCGTGGCACTTTGGGGGATCACTGGGCTGGCCATGGAGCAGGGCTTGCTGCCTGTGCAAAGCTGCTGGCACAGCCAGAGGACGTCTGTAATGACTCATCTACTCTAAGGAGCCATTTAGAGTCCCTTTATAATTGATGGAGAGAAACAAGCCCCTCAAGGGTTCAGTTTACCCTATTGTTTTAGACAGTGGCTGTGAGGGGGGATGGACCCCTCTGTGGTGCTTCTGTAAGCTCTGCAGACTATAAAGGCAGCCAAGGCAGCTTGCTTACGCTTCGGTAACTACAAGCAGTGAGATTAATTTGACCCTAGCGTATGCCAAACCATACAGTGGAGTTGTTGGGTGCGCGAGGACTGTCTCTATGTTGGCAAGCCAGGCAGTGCAGCTGCCTTCCCAACTGCTGCATGAATAGTCAGCTAGCCCTTTAAGGAGCTGCTCCCAGGACCACTTTTTAAGAGTAACATAAACTTACTGTTTTCCCTGTCTAAGATAAATCACTCTTCCTGTTTATTGTTTGGCCCCGTTATTATGATATTTGAGCTCCTGAGCATTTGAGTCTTAATGAAGCCCTTTGTGTGATGCTGCAGCAAGGCTCAGAGGTGGCATTGTGTCTGTTGTCCAGGTAAGCAAATAGGAGCAGCCTCCAGGTCAGGAACGAAATTGTGAACGGATGAATTGTGCTTGGATAGACACAGAAATCAAACTCCCTGTAGAAAGTCGGGGACTACATGACTTGCCCAAAGTCAAAAAGGGAATAAGGGGGCAAAGAAAGGTCCCAGCAAAGGGTTAGAAGGGGTTAGCGTGGTCTGATCACCCTAACTGGCTTCTTGCATTCCAGCCCTGCTGTTTCTCTGTTGCAGTCTGACTTTTTTTTTTTTCCTTCTCTCGTTTTGTTCTGCTTACCTTTTCCTGAACTGCAAGAGAAAGGTCTGGGATTATTACTGTCAAATTCAAAGCAGGAGTGAGGTCATGCCATTAGAATAGTGTTTGCATTGACATTCTTGTGCATCCTTGCAGTTTATATTCTATTGCTTGATATTTCAAAGGGATGAGTATTATAGATCTGAACGGCTGATTGCTTCTGGGGTTTGGATATGTATAAAATAGCAGCAGTCCTGGATGGCGGAAAACAGCTGCTCAGCACTTTCTGGACCAGGATTGAGCACTGTCTTTTTAATACAATATGCAGTTTAATGGGAGAGTAGATAGGATGAGGTGGAGAAGCTCATGCCTGTACCTGACAAACACATGACTGGCGTTGTTCCTGGAGAGAGAAACTGTAACAGAAACAATGAGACAAATGCCAGGTGGCACTCACAGCCAGAACAGAAGTCCTTCTGTTGAATGCTTTTTAATGGATTTCGGATTTTTAGATTGCAAATCTCACTTGTATTCTGTATAGCAGCACTGTCATAATTAGAACGCTAAAGCATTGCAGAAGTAGTCACACACAAGGGCCTTCAATAATAGATGCTGTATGCAAAGACTAAAAGGATGGCCTAAAACTTTGGGAGCAGAACTTATGTGAGGGCAGGAAGGTCGTGCTTTGGAGTTATGATGTTAGGATGGGTAGGGCAGAAGTGAGACATGACATAGTGACAGCTGCACTGAGAGTTTACTCACTGGTTCCTGGTATAGAGAAGGGCATGAAATGCTGAAGGCGCAAGCTGGCAGCATTTGCTTGCTGTGATGCAGAAGCAGGAGATTAGCGGGGTGGTGTAGATATGGTTGCGGAAGCACTGGAAAGAATGGGGTGTTCGTCAACCACCACAGAGCAGGATAGTGCTGGAAGCAAGGCATGCGATGCAGATGAGCACCACTTCTCAGCTGGAATATCAAGAGGTTGATGCTATCTGCTGCTGTTTCCCAGCTTATAGCAGGGCTCTTTCTCATGTGCATCTGGCAGTAAGTGGGCAACACTGCCACAACCCTGCTTCAAATCAGTTGGGTACAGTTCTGGCAGAGAAGGGACTAAAGTGCTTCCCGGCTGCGATGTCCCTACAGTCATGGTCAGCGCAGCATCCTTGTCTGCTTGGCCAAGTTGCTCCCATGCACACTGCCAAGCCAAAGACAAACTTCGGTGTCTCTCTTCTCGCTCCGCACAGGCATGATAGTTGGTATGGAGTCAGTGGCTATTTCTAGCAGCCTACCATCTTTCTTTTCTTTGAAAGTTTAAGGGACATTTCTTTTTCCCTGTAGCAAGGAGGTTAGCATGGCTTTTCTACATGTAGAGGAGGATGTGCACTGTCTTTATGAAATGCCTCTGATGTTTTTTCTCATGAAGCCTGATGTTTGATAAAGGCGTGTTACATCAGGCAAGATTGTTTACTAGCAGTTAATTGGAATGCATCTGGGTCCAGTAACCAACTTTTTATGGGATGTAATCAACTCTTAACCTAAATTCAGGATACCTCCCCTGGCATACGTAGAGTGGGCTTAAAATCTCGCCCAATTAGTTTGTGGCATGGCTTCTCATTTGCATCACTATTCAAATCCTGTAGAGTCGAGCTTTGCAAGAGAGAAGGAATTTGGCCACATGCCTTTCCTTCATTGCCAATTTGGATGAATTGATGTTTGATGTATGTAGGTAACACTACCAAGTCAACTGAAGTGGACAAAGGTTAAGTAGGCACTGCAGGCAGTTATCCATTAGCATAAAAACTCCTTGGTATAATATTTATACATTGAAATGCCAAAAAAACTGGACATGATAGCTTTTGCAACACTGTATAATTCATGCATTATAGCTCTGCTTTTCATGTTTAATATTTCAGAAATAATGGAACACGTCATCAGGAAATGCAATGTGAAATGCAGTAGGTATAAATAAGTACTTAATTGAAGCAGAGGTCTCCTTCGCTTGCTGTGAATCTCTTCTGGTATACATAAATGTTCAGGAATATTTGGCTTAAGAAAGTCTTTGAAATGGTAACCCTGTGTTGAGCCATTGGTAGAAGTCTCTGTGGCTCACATGGAGAGGTGATATCATGTCCCCATGAGAGGCAGAGAGAGAGCTCCCCTGCGCTGCTGTGAGATCAGGATTTCTCCTGCAATCTCTAGTGCCAGGCTTCAGTGACTTCCCTGTCGGCAATGTCCATGAAACCTAGAAAATCCAATTTATGGTTGAAAGAATTAATAACTGGCTATTACTGCACATTACCTGAGAAAATAACTCTGTCTTGTGTGTATTAAACAAGTGGTTCTTGGGCATCAGTGTGTGATGCTTTTGATACTCTTCTTGAGAATTCTCTCGTGCTTGTGCTCAATATTATATTTCATTTTTTTTCCACCAGAGGCAGTAATCTGGGACATGACCACCTAGAAGACCGCTTGTTCAGGTGCTTCACACCTTCAGGAGCTTTGTGTCTTTGGGACTTCAACCTCCATTTCCAATTTCCTTGAAATCAAACAGGTGGGGTTTTTTTATTTGTTTGGTTTTTTGTTTTACAATATTGGGATGACAAATCCGCAGATCCATAGACAGATTGTGACAGGGGAAAAATAAATTTTTAAGTGTATATTTTTCCAAATCCACCTTAGAGCTTTGGCCTTTTTGATGGCTGATTTATCTTACTGTGATCACGTCCTAGTTACCTTAAGAACTACTGTTAAAGCATTTGAATGATTGTAACAGTCCGGGCGGTCCAGCTTTGTGAAGAAGTAAGCCAACAGGAAATGCTGAGGCCAATTCACTTGGCCACCTGGGACACCAGTACGTGTATCCTATCCCAGTGCCATGGTGCAACTCTTTTTTTTCCTGAAAAAGAAGTACTTTGTGTGAAAAGTCTCTAGTAATAAATCCTAAAGGATTTATTACTAAAGGGTCAAGAAACACCAGGAAAATGCAGTAATTCTGGGAATGATTACTTAAATCCAGCATCTGCTCTTCAAACTAGTCTGACCACATGACTGTGAGGGCTGTGGGGCTGGCGATGCTGCAGTCAGAAACTGTAGCCACTGAGGCACATTTCCACTGCTCTAAGAGTATAAAGAAGACAATATAAATAAGAATTAGTTTTTCCAGGCTCTAATAGCTCTCAGTATGTTTGCAGGTCTATCTATGATCCTTCCTTAATCTTTGGAAGTTTAAGGACCCTGATAAAATATCCATTGAAATCAATGAGTTATTTTATACATCTCTCCGGGCCCTGGATGAGGTCCAGCCTAAATACCCAATCTACATTTTCATGAGTCATTGCAGGAGCTGGAACATATCAAGACAAGTATAATTTTCAGTTTCAGCATGAATTTTGCTGCCTTCCGCTATGGCTCTGGCCAGGTCAATCTACAGTTCCATTATGGACAAAGTTGATCTTATATCCCTACAGCACATTGCTCAAATTCTATGCATAGTGATAAACCATTTTCCAGTGACTCAGGCCTTGATACTAAAGCATGTGTGGTTCATGCATCTGCTCTATTGTAAATCTGCTGGTGCTTCCACGCAGACTGCTCAAGAAGTAGGAAAGACAGAAACATCTGTTTAAAGTTTTAAGCAGCTTGTTAGATGAATTCAACACCTGGGTTTCCTGTGGTGAATCGGCTATGCTCTCCTCAGTATGTACGAGAAAGGAAGAAATACAATGCTCGTAGGGATCCGCACTCTCCTCAGTTCGTGGTGGACTGCTCTGGGTAATTTCTGCCAGTGCCAATGGGAACCACCAGTGCAAAACCTCCAAAGGAGATAGGGGACTAGTGCTCCAAGAGGGGAAGGTTTACTGTGCTAAATGCCAGTAAACCGGATTCTGTCTGTGGAATTGAGCCAGTAGAGAACTTGTCCCTTTAACTTTAAATATTATGGCTTATATTCACAGTAGTTCTGACAAAACCACTGTATCTGGTTAGAAAGTCCCAGTCCCAAGCCAGTTTTCTTCCCAAGCCTTTTTCTCCCCTTCCCCACAACTGAAAAGGACCTCTTTGGTTTTGATGAACATTATACAACCAAATGGAAGTCTCATTTTGGTGGCAATTTCTGACCATGTGATGAAACCAGTATGAGGGGCTCAGCTCTGACAAAATGCAAGGCAACTGCACCGTGACAAGTTACTTGTTTTGACAATCCTGTTTTCTTTCCTCTGTATAACTTGTTAGGCGTGAGTCAATGTCAAGGGCTAATTTGCCACAGCAATGAGATTTTCCATTTAAGTAAATTCACTTTAATGTATGCAGGGAATCCAGCAGCTCTGCCTGCTGAAAGGACCTTGTGTGTGTGGAACAGGAAAAACAGGCTCACGAGTCAAGCTGTTGGTTGCAGTAATGTTTTCTTCCTTGCTAACTCTAGGGTCAGACTGTCTAAACTGTGTAATCGTGCTCGTGTAGCAACCCATGTACAGAAAAACAGAACCAGAAGAAGAATTTCTGCTGTACCTAAGGCCCGCTGTACCTTACCCTACAGTCAATGTACAACAAACTGGCTCATGGCCTGTTGCAGAGCCCACGGACTCCCCAGGAGCCCCCACTTTCAGTCCCTTGTGGGCTGAATTCCTTCCATCCCTTTGGGCTTGTCCCTTCCAGTAGCGCTGAGATTCAGGAAGAAATGGGGCTGCAATTGTCCGGTGCATTTCCATTCCTCTGCAGTAACCTGGATGTAAGGTTTTGTCTTGTGTAGTTAGGATGTTCACTGAGCTATTTCTGTCTTTTCTGAGTGATTTTGATTATTATGTATAACGGTGCATGGTCTCCAGTGGATAAAAGCCTCTAATTCTATTTTATCGAACTCAGAGAGCAATCTCAGCAGCTGGATGTTGCCTGTATTATTCAGTAGCAGCTATGGCATGTATTATTGCATATGATATGAAGGACTTTGTAATAAATATTTAGTGTTCCTTTAATCTGTCTGTTCTTATATCATGTTCTCCAGATAATCCCCTACTCTACCATGTACTATTTAATAATTCTTTTTCTGCCAATCTGTTCTTCTCTTTCATACAAACACACGTGCCCGCCTGCCCTGGGACATGCTTTCTGTCAGTCTCTCTTCCTGAGCCCTCTTCAAAGTCTTGGGTTTTTGTGACTATGTCATTAAAAGGAAAAACATTTGTTGCTTATGTGGATTTCTGAGTAACTGTAAACTGTCTTGTGTTTAGATCCCAGCCATTTGGTGCACAGTAATGATTTTTTTCCTGAACGGGGGCCAAAGGCCTTCAGGAGACAATGTGGTCTGGTGCAGCAGGCACTAGAAGTGGGCTGGTGATGTTTCTGGTTCTGCAGCCAACTGGTTTGTCTGATCCAATCACTTTGTGCCTCTTGTTTCATCTCAGCCGTTGCCTGGGTGGATTGCAGCCCATCAAGGAAGGGGCTCTCCTAGGTGGGAAGGTGAACTTTGGGCAGCAGGCATCACTGGCGTGCAGATACCGAGAGGTCCAGCTCACCCAGGGGTCTGTCTTCAACAGTGGCCACTTTGCATTGGCTTTCCTGTACCTGTGGCAATGAGGACCACGTTTAAATTGACGCAGGGCTTCTTCACTTGCATTTCCTGTGGAGTAAAGACCATGTGAAGAGACAAGTGGCGTTGTAAGTTGGGACACACGTTTTCCTGTATTACTTCTCCCCTAGCCAGGACTGACGTACAAAGTTAGATGTATCCCTCACACACTTTCTCTGTTACCTTAAATTGGGGCTGTTAACCCCTAAGAAACAAAGCATGTGGGAGATATGAAGGGCATGTTATGATGAAAGGAACCGTAAAAGAACCTCAGCAGAAAAGAAGTACATCTGTAATGGCATGATGCTTCACTATTTGAAAGTTAGTTACTTGTACTGCAAGTCATGATTTATTATAATTAACTAGTTCTACAAAACCTGCTAATGAAATCATGCCAGTATTTCTTAAAACAGGAAATAATGCTGAACGAAAGAAGACATGAAAAGAGTTCTGATCATCTATTAATAGTGTAGCAGTCCTATTTTGAAAAGATCCCTAAATTCTTGTGGGGTGGCATTAAACACTAACCTCTTTAAAGAACACTTTGTGCACCTTAGTAGTATCTATTATAGTATATGGGATTTTAATTGCTTTATTATAAAAGAAAGCAATATTCACCCTTTTATGAATTTTGATTTAATGACTTTAGCACATTCATTATTAGTTCATTATGGTTCTGTGGAATTGAGGCCTCCTGAGTTAAAAGGATGTCCCCACACTAAGCTGGCCTCAATTAAAATGTAATCATATTGTGGTTAATCTCAAGGACTTGCTCTGTGAGCGGAGGGGGATGCAAGGGAGAAAGGCAGCGAGGGACACAAGGAGGAAACAGGCATGCAAAGAGGCAGGATTTGCACTGGTGAAAAGCTGTTTAAGTCTAGTCCTGAAAACGTCCTGGGCTATAATCTGAAATTGCATTCTTAGTTTGACCCATAATATCACATGCTCAAAGCCACAAGCAGAACTTCTTAATTAAAAACAAAACAACCAACAACAACAAAAAACCAGCAAGAAAAAACACTGACCTTTCGCAATAAAGGGAATTCCTATTTATGACCATTTGGCCAGTTTCTCATCTTGACCTGGAGCCAGCAAAGGACCATGGCATGAAATGACAGTCCAGCAGGTGCCAGTGGGACATGGCATGGGACTGGAGGTCGATTCTTGCACAGAGTCACTACTGGACTGGGGCCCATATGTGTATGCAAACGAGAAGAACAGAGAAGCCGCCTTGCAAAGTAAAATGCTGATGTTCAAAAAGCTGTAGGGAACAGAAGTAGTTATTGGTGGAACAGCAGTATTTCTGGGGAAGGACAGCTGCATAACTAACAGTTCTGCCCCTGTCCCCGTATTTCTTAGGTTGGATGCACAAGAAAGCCCTATCCTTTTGAGCTTTACACTTCCATATTTGACCAAGGGGCCACGTTAAGAAAACGAGCAAATTGTGATGATCTGGAAGAAGATGAGATATTTGGCTCGCAAGTGATTTGGTTGAAATATTTCCTCTTTGATGTTTTGCCATACTGAACAGTATAATAGCCCTTCCAGAAGAACACTCCAAGCAGAGCTATTTTGGGATTACTTTCCTCCTTTAGCTTTCATCCTGTGGTTTTCCTGTATCTTCTTTTTATCTCCCCGATCTCAATGAAAACGTCTCAAGCTCTCACCAACCACTTCTAATGTTTCAAGATCCCTTCAAGCTTAGATCCTGGGTATAAATAAGAGGTCTTGTTACTAAAGCTGGAGTGCTTTGCAACGATTGTTTGAAAGGCTTTATATTTTTTTGATTCTACAGTGGAGCCAGACCTGGAATCTGTGAGGCCTAAAGCTGAGGAAAACAGGGAGAAGCTGCATTCCTGTGTGTTGCGAAGCAAGTATTTGTAATGTAGGGGTTAGCGAGGATTTCATCATAGGTTTCCGTTTAGAAAAGCAGATCCTCAATGAGTATAAAACGGAATACTGTCTTCAATTTCAGTTCATTATTTGGTGTAATTTGAGCTAAATAGCTGGAAGAAAAAACACACTAATCGCCAGAGAAACTAGAATCCTGCTATCACACAATGTCCCTGTTAACATTTTGAAGAACAGCACTTCTTAAAGCATAGAAGGAGAGGTTTGTTTCTGTAAGAGTGGAAAGTAAATCATGTCTAAAAGGTCAGTTATCAGGAACAAACCTTACCAGATTTTGTGCCATATTGTTTAATTTTTATGAAAGATAATTACTATGGGAACATCAGTAGCAGCAGTAATGTCAATATTTCATGAAGCTTTTATATATTACAGGAATAATTGGGAAGTGTTGTAGGAAGTGAAATAGCAAAAACTGCTTGGGAAAATGATGTTTTTATGGCAGTGACTTGTGTGGAGTTTTACACCACCTTTCCAGGCTGTAGTGGTCTCTTCATCAGTTTACAGCTGCAATGAGTCTTTCATTTTCCAAATTTCACAAGTCTTTAAGTTACTATTGTATGTTGCTGATAATCAAAGGCCAGCCCAGAAGCATTAGCTTTGCCAAATGAAACTCGATGCTGTGCAACGTTGACTCAGTACCCTTGGAGTTCTCTGAACTGAGGCACAGCCATTTGCTGTGAGAAGTTATCTTACGCCATTCAGGGCATCATCTTGCAAAACAATTAATCACCAAGGACCCAGCCACTGAATTCTTGCACAGAAAATAGCACTGGCAGGACAAGGTCCAGAGAGAAAATAGCTTAAGAATGAGAGGAGCTAGCTCTGGGACCCTTGCAGAGCTCCTAGCTGCAAAAGCAGTAACCATTGGAGCGATTCAGTAGCCAGTTGTGTTCAGCACAACTACAAATATGTTGCTGCGTACAGAAAATAAGAACCCCACCCCAAAAAATGAATGGGAAGTGTTGTACAGCATAAAACACACTTTAGAGAGCAGAAACCCCTTGTCCTAAGTCCACCGCTGCAGAGGTTTTTTTTGAATCAGGTCCACCTGCCTCTTGTGAGGCCAAAACCAAAAGCAAGCTTGCTGTTTCCTACTCAGCACAAGAATAACTTAATCATTCACATCAACACAACCAAGTTGTCATTAATGAGTTTGGTTTTTGAGATGATTCAGAGAAAAAGAACATATTTCAGAGTGCAAGTCTGTGGGAAGTGATTCAAGTATTTCTTTTGCTTGTCCAGCTTTTGCATGATGAAATTTCTGTGTCTGGACATGGTGGTTTCTAATCTCATGGCTTCAAAGATGTCTGTTCCAGGTACTCCTGGTGTGGTCATGAGGTGGACATTTCTTTCTATCAAGATGCATGTGCAAGTAAGTCCATGACTCTCCCTTTTTTTTTTTGAAAATACTATTGCAGAGCAAATTTGGATTATGTGGGTTTTGGTGAAAAGGCACCAAGATTAACAAACGCAGTTAGTACGTGGCAAATGTGCTCTTTTCTTCAGTATTTATGCAACTTCATTATGTGCTTTTTTGATATAAATGGTTATAGCTACTTTTAAGAGTTTAATTCCCAGAATGGAGAAGGCAGCAAAGTTGCATGTGTGCCAGCTTGCTGCCTGCTGCTGCCTGGCACCTGGGAATCAAAACAGAGATGTGTTTGCAGAGAATAGTTCCCCATGGCACATTTACGTCTCACTGAACAGCCAGACCAACATCCTTCCCCTCTTTCCTGCCATACCCTCAGGCTGGAAACTGCAAGGAGGAGGTGCTGAGCACCAGGAGCCCCTGGCTCTGAGGCAGTTATGCTTACGCTGGGGCTTTATCTGAGACAGAGCTGCGTTTTGCTTTCCAGGCCAAGTAAGCCTGCAGGTGCAGCATATATAGTAACTGTCGTGGAGGCAGCACCTTCCACATGCCCCTGAGTGATCACCAAAGTCCTCCAAAGAGAATCGGTATCTCACACTCTGTGTGCACATACACAGTACATAGTGTGAGACACTCTGTGTTTGATGGGCTTAGAGGAGCAGGTAGAGAAAATGCTGGTGAGAAATGAATGCTGTCAAGCACTATCTCTGCTTTTGATTAGTTTGCAAAGATGAGTAATTGAATCCCAACAGCCTTCCTGCACTGTAGCTATCTTCATCTTTCATCTTTCCCTGCGTATCCCTTACCAAGTGTACACATACCTGCACTTTGGTCCATAGAGTAGAGCCAGTCATTTCTAGAGAGAGATTGCACTGCCTTTTCCCTCAGTAAGCTTAAAAAAGGTAAAAATTATCATACTGTGGGTGCTTTGGTCATGAAGAGAAAATGATGCTAGATATGAACAGAAGAAACTCCTCTTATCCCTGAGAATTTTTAAGCATTGAATTAATTTCCCTATCTCTTGGTGTGTTAATGGGAAGGCTTTCAGCTCAGTGTTAGGCAGAGGTTCACATTTGCATTTAGATGGAGCTATTTTAAGGATTGTAGTATACATAGAGGCCTGTATCACATTTACAATAGAATCTGTAAGATAAAATTAATATCTGGTAAGTGGTTGTTTTTCCAGTTTTGTTATAATCAGAACCAGTAACTCAAGTGGTATAATCTGACATAATAAATACGAGAGACATTCACTTGAGAGATATCTTATCCAACCACGAGGAGGAATACACTCCTTTACCGGTGAAGTGGGTTATATTTTTTCTCTTTCACAAGACAGCCATGAAGTACTGCATCCAGGGCTGTTCCTGCCGACAGTACCCCAAAGACATTTTACTTGTGTAAAACAACCTGCTGCCTCGCTGAGAGAAACACTTTTCCCCACCAGGCAGGAAACCAAGGCAGGGCAGCTGGTGTCGGGTGAAGCAGCACAGGGACCTCAAATCCTTCCATATATCTCTGTCCCACAGGTGAGCTCTCACAGGTGTTTCTCGTACCTGCCAGGGGTCCATGCTAAGTCATTGCTGCTGTTTTTGCATGCTGCTGATTTCCAGAAATACCCTGAAACATCAGCCTCAGTAGGACTTAGGAAATGCTCAGTGCCTCTCTGAGCTGCTTCTGAAGTGGGCTGCCCGAGGCAGGCTGCGGCAGGATGATGCTCGAAGCCCGGGTGTGGGGTGCCTGGTGTGCACCACCCTAAAACTGTCACTTCTCCAGCAGATGCCAGCACGGATGCCAGCACGGAGGCCAGCGGGAGGGCCCCGGCGAGTGGCGGCTCTGTCTCGTCCCCTGCCAAGAGAGGACCACGGTGCCACAGTTGCGTTCGCTGTGCGCTCATTCTGGTGGCAGGGCTGGTGTGAAGCAGTGATGCAAAATCAATGGATTTTGGTTCAAATCCAATCCACTTTCACTGACATAAATTAGCCATCAGTGTAAGGTCTCCGCACCCAGTGACACAGGGTGACCCTGAAATAATTCACTTGGGTAGCTGGGGCCACACAGAGCCACTGGGCACTTGATGGAGAAAGCGCCCACGAACGGGAAGCACCACTTAGGTAGTACTGAAGGGGCTTTTCAAGGGGGACTGTTGTGTGACATTTCTTAAATTTGTACTGTTAAGCCAAAAGGGAAAATTTTGCTGATTTTACTGCCTCTGTTTCTAGGCAGAACAGCCAGGATTTCACACTAAATGTGCTGTACTTTCCAGCTCCTTCTCAAAGATGGGTATGGTATTGGTCACTTAAGGTTACTTTTGAGGCTTCTAGTGGTTGGATTTTTTTTTACTTTGTATGGAATTCTGGAAAACCTCTCTTTTCCTCATGCTAAAATATTTGAACATTTGAAAGAATCTCCTGAAAAATGACAGTCCAAAACCTTCTAAACTAAAACTATGTTTCAGGTGGATTGAAACCCTTTACAAAGTTGGAATGTTTCGTATTTGCGTGACTCTGCATTTCTTGTTTTAAGTTGTAGTAGCTAGGCAAAGAGAATATTTTTAAGGAAGTCACTATGATATCAGAAGTCAACAAGTTTGTGTCTTATTAAAAGCTCTTATGACTTTTTTAAAATGAACTTCAGTCAAAATTGCTAAGTTGCCACAAGAAAATCCACATGCAGCAAATAGGCATTGCCTTATGGAAAATCCCTGTGGGAAGAATTCAGAGTACGGTGGGGATCTGTGCTCTGTCTCACCAGAAAATGCATAGATGATGGGGAGAATTAAAAATTTATCTCCAAAGAACACATTATCAGCATTCCCAGGATCTGCACCTAGCAGAGGCCTGCTTGCCGACTCATGTTGTTACTTCTCATGCTGACAGCTACGAGAGCATTTCTATTTTAGTGGGAGAGCAAATCCATGAATTTCCCAGTCTTTCTGACTGCCCCATGCGGTCCTGCTGGGGGACATGTCGTGGATTTGAGCACTTTGGCAGCAGGCAGACATCTGCTGAGACCCAGCTGGAGCAGCGCTTCTGCCCGATTGAGTACCTCCGACCCCAGAGACCAGGGCTGAGATTGAAACCTAGATCAAAAGCCTGATTGTTTTTTTTTTTCCCAAGTGAACCCATAGCTATTAAGAATTAGACTAGTGAGCAGTAATCCTCTAGTCTTACATGAAAAATCAAATGAATATGTGGGAAAAGATAGATAACAGGGGAAAAGCCTGTTTTGGACTAGTTTGCCTAACAAGAAGGGAAGAACAGTGAGACATGTCAAATTGACTTTTACAGAGCAAGTTAATGCCAGATACTTGTTTATCCTTGGAGATTCCTCAAATCCAGCAGATTTCAGCATTGCCTAATGAAAGCTAAGGAAAGAACGGGAAATGGAGCATGTACAGTTCAGAGGAGGGGAAGATGCAGATGAAAACAAATGAAAAGCCTCTCTCCTTCATGTTTCAAGTGCCAAATTATGCTTGACATTTCAATTTCCCCAAGGCACACTTCCGTAAAATCGTCTTGAACTCTCCTCAAAGTGTTAAAGCTTCCATCAGCTCTTCCAGTGGAATCAAACAGGTCTGATTCAGTTCTGTCTTGGGTGTGAAATGTAATCATTATTATAACACTGCACAACTGGAATTTAGAAAAAGCACTGAATGTCTTTATTTTCATGGATGGGCTTCACAATCGGCTTTGCTCTAGGGCATGATGTTGTTGCTGTGCCAAACGCTTTGTCACTCAAATGGGAGATGGTCAGGTTTGGTGGCTTGCATGTGGCCTGTTTTGTAATACTTAGAGAATTCAGGATGTTTATCACTTGCATATTACTTGTGTGTGGGTTGTTTCACATGAGGATCTCCATGTTCTGTGTCTAGCCAGAAGGTCTTGAGTCCTTCAGAGATCTGTAGCAGAAGTCTGTAACCACTAAAATACTCATTATTTCTCAACATTCCAACACTTTTAGGAAGCTTGAAAGCCTGAATTTTTTAAGTGTTTTGACCATGTCCCCAGTGAGAAATACTGAGAGTAGGGAAATGACAGAAATGCAGTTTTTCCTGATCTGTTCTGTTGGCATGTTTTGTTTTTCTTCAGCTAGTTTTCTTCTAAAGCTCAGTGAAATTTTTAGTTGCATAAATTTCACTGACTTTATCCATTGCATGCAGACTTTTGGGGGAGATGCTGAGCTTACTTGCACTGTCAGTGCCAGATAGTCAAAAGCAATCCTCCTCCTGCGTGAGTGGGAATAACGGTGACCCAGCTTTTTGAGAGACCTCACTGAATTGGATTCTTTGAAAAATATACCCTTGGGCTGTGGTTGCTGAGCACTTGAGAAGGCCTATGATTGATGATATGGTCATTACGAACGTGATTAAGAGCAGCCAGGATTTACATTTACCACCTTGGCCTTTTCCAGTGTCTGCTAAACTGTGGTCTCGAGACCACCACTGCTGTACACAACGTGACTGTGTGTGTGGAGGGGGGCATGGGGGAGCTGTGATTAATTTGGCTGGCAACATGATGCTGGCTCTCTCCTTTGATTGCAGCTGATGAATAGTATTTTAAAAGCTAAGAATACATTAAACATTTTGCTATAGTTCCTATACAGTCTGAGGGCCAGAACCACAGCTGTGCTTGGTTTACAATGAGTGCAGCTGAAGAAAGAAGAGGAAGGAAAGACAGCTTTTAGCTTAACGTGAGCTATGGATTCTGCTATCTTGGGATGCGCTGGGGGTGCAGGCACCAGTCCCCCAGCACTGCGGGGGAGTTGCCCGTGGGGTTTCAGGCCCCATAGGAGCAGGACTATCATTCACCGGTTTTGACCACTGCTAATATACCAAGTTGCATTAGCAAGGAATTTGTGTCCCCTGTCCTCCCCCCTCACCATTGTGATTACCCTTGGATAGTAATAAAGTGCCTGGAAGCCCTTTCCCACCTTCCAAAGCCAGTGCTGCCACTGCTCAGCCCTGCTCCCACCTCGCAGTCCCTGTCCCACTGAGACACCGGGCAGCCCCGCTGGGTCGCCCACAGTGCTGCTTTTCCTTGCAGGGCCGAAATGTGGGGGGTCTCACCATCATCCTGCTTCCCCAAAACCTGCAGGAGCTTTATACTTAAGCCCTGCCTCTCTGCCAGATATGGTTGAAATCAGCTGCCTGGCTGAAACTGTCTGGGGGAAGAGGTGGTGAAAGTGGGCTACGTGCAAAGCTCAATCCCACAAGCCGTTTCCTTAGGACACCGGCGTCACGCTGGGGTGGGAAGCCAGCAGCTCCCTGGGGCTGTGTGCAGGGAGCCAAGCAGATGCCTCCACTGCCCCATGGCTGTTTTGTCCTGCCTCATCAGCAAGAAGCCACCTGGGCTGAGGAGTGAGCCACAAGCGTGCATCTTTGTATAACATGGCAGCTCTTCTCTAACATCTATTTTTCCCTTTTTTGTAGCACTGGCCATTAATAACAGAACTAAAACTTTCGTTGCAGAACCCCTAACTTGATGTTCATGCCAGGACATTCATCGCAATTACCCTGATTTGACAGCAACTGTTAAAGGAAATAAAAATGACAGCTTTGGAGCAGTCCCGTCATGCAGCGTGATGGCTCTTGGCAGCAGGAGACCTAATCACCTTCCTGAAGACTGCTATTCAGATGTGGGATCTCAACAGACAAGGTACCAAATAATTCTGTTTTTCCCTCTGTCAGGGTAAGCAGGAGGGCTGCCAGGGCATGCAGGAAGGGTGACCATAAGCGAGTGGTGCTCCGCTGTCGCAGCAGGAGTTTTTCACTGATGCGACTGCGCTGGTTGCCAGCCATGTCTCAAGCTGTGGCCTGCCTGCTGGCTTCCAGGACAAAATCAGAGGAAGATTTGGGAATGTTCTCCACATTGCAGGAGACAGGGGACTTGCTCTTTGCAGGGAAGCATGAGATACTGCTTCTGCTGCTTTCCATCTATCTACTCTCCATGACTTGTTAGCTTCAATACCTTTTGCTCTCCAGCCAGCTCTCCTTGCCCCCAGAAGGTTACACCAGGCAGGTTGGCTTGGCATGAGACAGCAGGCTCTGCCATGACAAATCTTTGAACTGTAATGATAAATTACGCTCTATTGCCCAGTCCTTCTGGAAAGAAATTTTAATGTGGATTAAAATAAAAGAGGTTTGATAGATGCTGGAAATGTCTCCCTTTGGCTGTTAAGAAAAAAAATCTGAATGCCTGTAATATTTCTGCCGAGAATTACAATAATTGGTATTTAAATAGTATTCTGAGCAGAGCTGTGATTGCCTGGGAAAGCCAACCCCAGGAGCAAGATCTCCTCTTGTCTTTAAGAGCTCAGCCAGGCTTGGGAACTTAAAAGAAACTTGAATTATTGGGAATTTAAAACATGCCCTTGCTTTGTCTTGAATGCAACATCAAAGCAGGAGCCTGTGTGTTCCTGAAAAAACTGCTTCTTTGCCTTCGTAGCTGCTAAATGCTGCTTCTCTGCTGATTTTATTAGCACCACTATCCCAGCATCATCTCCATCTAGAAGTGCCTTTCCAGTATGTTCAAAGGAAGGAGTCAATTTTGCCTTGTCAGAGGAATAATTACCACCAACCCAAACAGTTAGTGCCAGGAGCTAAAGGAGGCCGGTGGTCTGACAGACTTGTTTGCCCCCTGATGCTGGGCAGCAGTGATGAGAGTTGAGCGGGTCTCTTGCATCAAAGGACGTGTTAAATCCATCACCCAACTTGTGGTCACACTGTATCCCTTAGCTGCAGTACTTCTTGCATTCATGAGCTGCTGGCTGAATCCTGCACCTCTTCCCAGGATGCAGCATTTTCAAAAAGATGTTGTGTTCTCCTCTACCTCCTGTTCTCATCTGGTCTACAGCACACAGCAAAGCCCCTGCACATCTGAGATTCCCACCCAAGAAAGGCCCAAACACTGTTTCAGAGCAAGTTGCACAAAATGCATCTTACAGTGGCGAGGTTTCTTTGAGATGAGCCCCACTATCTGTTGTGACCCTAACAGACGTCACTAATGGGATCTTATTGTTGCCAAATGCCAATAAAAAGCTCTGCTTCAGATAAAGCGGGAGCTCTGAAGGCATTACGCATGTTTCAAACAGGAAGGTTCACTGACCTGGCAACGAACATCTTCTTACCAAAGCCCCCACTACCCGTACAAGATTTGGGATTGAATAGGGCTGGGTAGGTCTGTGAGCACTGCACGGCAGGACATAGCCAGTCTAGAGCTGGATGAGCTGGTGTGTGCTGGGCAGTCGTGTAGTGGTGCAGGCACAGCTGAGAGCTGTCGTGCTCGGGCAGAGCGCTGGGCCAGCGCTGCTGTGGAGCTTTTGGTAGCAGAGCTGTCAGACGTCTGTGCGCAGCACCACATGTGGTGTATGGACACACCTGACATTTCTGGTGTCAGCAATAACTACTGTGAAATGTCTCCCTTTGCCTTGAAATCATTATAGTTTTATGTGACAGCAGCAGCTCTAGTCCCCAGCTGAGATGAGAAGTCCATTAAGTGCTTGAAATTGTGTGAATGCGTAGTATGAGGACGTGCACTCCTGACCAGCTCTGCACTGCTGATTGCCTAGCTAATCCTGTTAACCCTGTCCCTCTCAGATCCCTATCCATCTGTAGGGACCTACCTATACAGACAGAGGTACTTCCAGAAGGGTGTCTGCTCAGGGGTAGTAGATACTTGGGCTACTCTAACCTTCTCATTCTGTTTGCATCCTTGGACCAAAAATGCTCCTTTTAAGGAGCATTTAAAAGTGAGAGAAAAATGCTTAACCTCATGGAGCTACTGCTAGCTGAATTTATAGATTAAACCTAGGAATTACAAGTTAAATTCATTATTAGTTCAAATGGGAAATAATTCCACTGAAGAGAGTGGAAATTATTAACTCAGGGAAGCAGTTGTCTAACACTTTCTCTCTAAGGAAATGAAGAAAGAAACCCTGTTTCTCCAGTGGCATCCATAGCTTTTTCCTTAGTGTAATTCTAGTGATTTCTGCAGGCTTATTTCTGGGACAGAAAACCGGAAATGCACAAACGCTCTATTCATGGTGAAGTGGCTTGTATAAACTCAGACTAGAGTCAAGTGAACACACAGAGGAAAAAAAATAATAAAAGAGAATTGTGTGTCAGATAAATAGTCCTGAAGAGGAAATGTCAATGAAGAGGTTTGTGAAAGCAGGAACACAAGACTTAGTAACCCATTGAATTGTAGGAGATACTTTAGTTTCTGTCTGAGTACTGAATCAACCACAGCCAGTGAGTGCCGATGATAACTTAGTTACTGCTTGCTGAAGGTTACACACCCATCAAACTTCTTGCTGGTCATGTTGAGGGGGTGGGGGGGGAACAAAACAAAGCAAAACAAGAACAGAAACCCTTCCTGGAATCAGTCAACAGCTCAAAGTGGAGGCAGGATTGTCATGAGAAAATGGCAACCAGTCTGTGTTTAAAAAAATTAACAGATCTTCTTCCAAAACTTAGAAATTACGACAAGTGGGTCAGTGTGCACAGTCAGGGGATGAACTGATCCATGCCTGATTTAGAGATCCCCAGTTCATACTTACAGATGATTTATTTGCATGTCCATGAGATTCCAAATTCTGATTCTTTCTGGGACAGAAAAACTGGAAATGCACAAACGGTCTATTCATGATGAAGTGGCTTGGATAAACTCAGACTAAAGTGAACACACAGAGGAAAAAAAATAATAAAAGAGAATTGTGTGTCAGATAAATAGTCCTGAAGAGGAAAAATACTGTATTTTTACATTTTTTGGTAGTCCTCAGGTAGCTGAGTTTGGGAAACTGAATCCCGCAGCCTCAGAAGAGCTATTTCAAATCCTCATATTAGCCAGCTAAAGTGGGGCTGTAGACCTGTGGCAACCTGATTCCCAGCCCTGTGCTTTGCCTTGTAACAGATCACAGAAATAACAACTTCAAAATGTGTGAAATGATGCGACGTTTTGCACAGGGGGGACATTCCGTGTTCTGGTGGTCCTGGGCTCCTATTAACATAAATCTCCCCAATCATCAGTGAAGACCATCTTTGACAACAGGATATTAAGAAAAGGAAGAAGTCCTGCTGCCACCAGCCAAACTGCCTCCTCCGGAGTACATTGCCCTGCCAGAGAGCCAAAAGGCATGACCACAAGAGGCTTCCAGATGCTAGCAGAGAAGCAGAGATCATTACAACTGAATAGAGCCATACACAAAGGTGGAAAGATCCTCTTAGCACTCATTAATTGCAATTTTCAGGATTAATGCAAAAGATTTGGCAGCTTGACAGAAAAGAGTTTTAACACAGATAATTCACTGGAGCTGATGAGAGGGTCAGTGTCCGCCCTGCCTGCCCAGCAACAGGTAAAGGGAAGGACAGAAATAACTAGACAGGGAACAGGGACATAAAGCACCCAATGTATCAAAAGATGTATTTTACACAAGGCAGTGTAAATATTCATCTGATTTATTAGAGTAGCAGACTTTTCATTGATGACTGTATTGAGTTGAGGGTTATTTAGAAGAGGAGATCAATAGAGGAGCTGGGAGCCAAAGCCTCTGAAAGCAGCTGAAGTAAAAGTACATTTTCCGGTGCCTCACTTCTGTGTGAAGTCACTTAACTGCCCCTTAAAGCTTAGCATGAACTTCACCCTGCATGTATTTTAGGGCTGGAGCAAAGGACATCCTTCCAGAGGCCCAGCCCGAGGCTGTTTGGTGCGTGCAGTGAGCCTGGCTTTAACAAGCTGTTGAGCAGTTTAATTTCTGTTGTGCAGGGCGAAATCCAGACCTGTGCAGAGCACCGAGTCAAGCCCTGTACGTCTCCTGTCACAGAGCCAGCCTTGTGCTGGAACACAAGTAAAGGCTCAACTCTACACCTTCACGTCCATCCTCAGTAGCCAGGTCTCAGGCAAGTATAGAGCAGAGGGGAGGATGGAGTGAGATCCACTGCAGCCTTTGGCCAGCATTTCTGAGGTCTCCAGGCCTGCTAAACCAAACTGGTGCCAGTGGGGACCAGAGATCTCTTCCTGTGCCCGTTGCATCCCAGAAGAGGTAGCACCGTGCAGGCAGTTGCAGATCTGTGACAAAGAATTCATGAACGTAGCGTCTGTGTTATGGGGAGCAAAATCATGAGCAAGATAATTCCTTGTGTAGAACTGGTTATGCTGAAATACATCACGAGCTACTCACCATGGTCTAACCGCTGTTGATTTTGTGTGCATTTGTAAGTATTGGGTTTTACTCCCTATTGCTTTTTATTACATTTATTCCTTCAGAAAAGAATAACTCAAATGTCCCTAATCTTTTTAGCACGGAATTTTAGATTCTAATGGGCTTGTTTTAATTTGCACTCATTCTTGTTAATAATGAAATCTGTTTAATGTGAGTTAAACCAAAAAGCCTGTAATGGTAATTCAAAACATAAAACTCTAGTGCATTTCTGTAAGAATTCACTGCTAATATTCTTAAGGCTTTTTAACGGATATTTTAAGTAGGCATCGGTATTAGCAGAAACATCACACAAATTAAAATTAGGCTCTTGGTGACTATTTTAAAATGAATATTCACAGACTCTTTGGCATGAAATTAAATCTAGTTACATTTGATGCTGCTGGTAAATTAAATCTAGTTACATTTGATGCTGCTGGTATATTTTAAGGAAGTATACTGTACTGAAAAAAAGATAATGTTGCCTGTGAACTTACTGATACTTAATTTATTACAACCTTTTGAATGTAATGATCGTATTATATATAACGTAGACTGGGAGCCTGTGTCAGGCTTTAAATCTATGGGATGAAGCCTCAGCCAATAGTTGAATGATGGAATTAGGAATGAGGACTTCCAGCTCTGGCCAGGACTCTTGTTCCAGCTTGGGTAGATTATAACTCCACCATTCTTACTCCACTCGTCATGATGCTCTAAAATGGGAAACCTGCCTTTGAGGATTTGCGGTCACCCTACAAAGCCTTCATCAAGCCCTCTTAGAAATCCACTTTTTTTGTGCGTAAACCCAGGACTTCTCACTGGGGTCTTCTCTGTCTCACGTCCACTTCTGGACCTTGCAAAGGTACATGTCCTGTTGTAACTCCTTCTTTGCACTTTGTCACAAGCTGTGATTTCACTTGCTTTTAAGGGACTGGTGGAGATTTTGCAATTCCACACCTCTTGTATGTTGAACATATGCTGAAGTTAGCTTCTCTGATGGCAGTGGGGTATGAAAAATATCAGGTAGTGAACAATTGTCCTTTCTTCACAAATCAGTCTTTCCTCATTCTTTGCTGCTCTTTACTGAATTATTTTCCTGTTCTCCTTTTCTTCTGAATGTACAGAACTAAGGTCAGCATTATAAAATCCAGATTACCATCCCTAAGTATTGTGGCAACAAAACGTGCTTAAAATTAAACACATGCAAATCCACTAAAAGTCCGTGGGATTGAAGCATATGGTAAAAATTAAGCAAAAAGTTAAATCCTGAAGGGATACCTTTAGGAACACACTTTTGGGCTGAAATGATGAAGTGATGAGGAAACACAATCCCTATCTACCATAAGAAGATGCTTCTGTGACCCCCAGTCTGTTGCTGTCATCCTGGGACAGTCAGATTCAAAATCCGCCCAGGTTTTCTGTTTTATTTTGACAATAACACCTTGTGCCTGCCCTCAGGCTCCTGAAATAAGACAGCACTTTCCATGATGTATCTTGGAGCCATTAAAACACAAAAGCTGAGTGTCATCTTCCTGCTGATGTACACCACAAGAACCTGTCATTCCCCTGATATAGTGCAGCGTGAGAATGGTCTCCCTTCAAAATACATCACTGGGGCAATGGCGTTTTGAGTTATATGGTGCCAGGATGGCAAGCATTTGAACTGTTCACAAACGTAAACAAGGCAGGGTCAAAGAACATCTTCAGTTTTCATGTGGGCAGCTGAACCAGCTGAAGAGTGATTAAAAATTGGTTTAAAGTCAGTCATTTAACAGGAAGTAATGAAATGATGCTGGATGAAAGCACTTAAGTGTTTTAGGTTCTTAATTCCCATTTGCAAAAGTGACCATCAGATATAGGACCCTTGAAGTCATGGCTGGAGATCTTCTGTCTCCAGGTAGAATGGCTGAGAACAGCACAGGCTGCCCGCCACCACCCACAGCCCAAGACTGTCTGGGGAGCTCCCTGGCAGAGCCCAATGTGTGCATGTACCCCAGGACACTACAGCACAAGTCTGGTGGAGGATTAAACCCAAGATGAAGGCATTTGAATCGTGGTGCAAATCCCTTGACCTGTTTCTTGTTCTGTTAAACTCAGGAGCCTGTCAGTAGCACCTCTTCCTTGCTTGTACTTGGGGAATGTGCTGCCTGTGATATGCACTCCTGTATCATTAAAAAACAAATGGTAAGTGTATTTGCTCTGTAAGGCCCTAGATTCAAAAATTCTTTATCCCTTGGCTCACTCCACTGCTACGAGCAGTCTCACTGGTGCCAACAACTCTGCCTGTAGCGGCAACAACATTCACTGCTTAAATATTTGCAGGATCACCGTCTGAATTGGCATTCTTTGCCAAAGCTATTTGGGATCCATGAAAAACTCGTGGAATAAACATACTAACGTGGGGCCAGCTCTTCAGCTATCGCTAGTCGGCAAGGTTCTGTATAAGTCAAATTGAGGATCTGCTGTTCCTTGGTGTCTGCATTAGATATGCAAGAAAATGAACAATGCCAGCAAATGTACATGCAGTTTAGTGATGAATTGGTGCATCTTTGCGTTTATTGTTTTGATTTTGCTCTTTTCTACTGCTGGGAAATTATGCAAATATTTCTTGTACAGGAGAAGAATGCTGATAATTAAGAAATGTGCAGCTTGGATTTAGGATAATCTCATAAATCCACACTAGTGTTCTCATACAGCAGCACATTAATAGCTGTGGCAACTGCTATCTGATAGCATGGACGAGATTCTCTGCACTGCAGGTCACTTTGTGCATTTCTTACTGGGCACTTTAGATGGAAATGGGGTTCTTGCAGAAGAAGAACAAACCAACAGAAAAAGAGGGCAGGACTACAGCACACAAGGCCCTGGCCAGCTTTCAGACCAAGTTCTGCGGGTATAGGTAAACGGCCTCACCGCCTTAGGGGAAGAGAAGGAGGCTACGTGGCTCTGGTACTGCGCTGACTCAGGGCAGAGATGTTGCCTTCTTGTCTTCAGGGGGACAGGCACTGACTGGCAGGAATGGCAAACAAACCTCTTTTGCAGATAACCTCCTGAAAAGTTTAAAAAAAAAAATCACAAGTTCTCAAGATTAGGCCATTTCTGGCTACAAGTCTGAATTAGACATACTGAGATAAACTGCAATCTTTTCTGAAAGGCTGGGACTGGGCGATGAAGATGTTTGTGTCCCAGGGGCAAACCGGAACTCAGCAGTATTTAGGCCCTCTTCAACTCTAGTGCAAGGGATGCACAAATGTACTCTAGAGGGGTGAGTCTCACCCCGATGGATGATATCACTGAAACAAAAATGCTTTTCTGTGGTTCAGCTTCTTGGGCAGCTGTAAGGGCTTGATCTGAACTGGCAGCTGCCTTCATAACCAGGAGCGGTTTGGGGACCAGTTCCTCAGTCGGCTTGTCTGTAATGGCAATAGTTGAAAAAAAAATCCTGTACCAGCAGAGCTTCGTGACCTCAGAGTGTACTCAGCATAAAATCCTCAAAGAAAGAGCATTAGCAAAGAGATGTAGGAAGCTGTACAGCATGGCAGAGACTGTCCTCGAAGGATGTTTGTACTCTCAGCACCCTTACTGGGTAAAGACAGGCCAGATGGGTTCCCAATTTGAATTCTCTCTGCAGTATCCCACATGGGTGCAAAGTCCCAGTTCCCCAGCCCTCCCAGTATGGGGTACTGTAACAGGACACCAGGCTGAGCTTGTGGTCCATAGGAGCCATGGGCAGTAGAGACCTCAACTTTAGTTGTTTGAGTCTAGAAGCAACTACTTAAATGTACAGATATTGGAATTCCTACCCAAGGCAGGAAAGGAGAGGAAAGGAAAGGAAAGGAAAGGAAAGGAAAGGAAAGGAAAGGAAAGGAAAGGAAAGGAAAGGAAAGGAAAGGAAAGGAAAGGAAAGGAAAGGAAAGGAAAGGAAAAAAGAAAAATCAGAAGTTGCTTGCTATGTGGAAGAAAAGAAAGGAGATTTACTGACCAGGCTTCAGGACCAGCATTTTGAGGGCAGACAGTTGGGGTCAGGTTGTCAGTGGACTTTCTCCTCCCTGCACTGTGCTGCCAAAAGAGCCCAACTGTGCTGGTGTGCAGCTCTTCTGAAAATCCAGCTGTTGATGACAGCTGAAACTCTAGCCCTAGTTATGGAAGTGGAGTAGGTCAATGCTTGGCCCTAGATGTAATTAGCACAAGGGTAGGTTATTTTCGACTACAGCAGACAGTCTTATTTGCATAGTCTCCATACAATTTATTGAAACTGCAAGAATCTCAACCAGGGAGCCGCATTAGCAGAATGAATATTAACCTGGGAACCTCCACAAAAAACTTTACCTTTACTTTCTGCTATATATATATTTTTTGCTTGAAGCCGTCCTGTCACTGAGCAGTTTAATTCTCTTCTGGGCACAACTGTCAACCCAGTTTCCAGGAGGAACACATGCCCCAGGATTTATTTTATTCCATTTAAGTAACTATGACCAGTTTTCATAAATTGAGGAGTTGAAATTGCCCATTCCCTAAGGCGCTCTAATGAACGAGATCAGAAGTCCAATGAATACGTCTTGCAAAGCTTTTCAGTTCAATTACATGTATCCATGTGCAACTGGTAATGCCACAATCAGTTCAAATAGTATCTTTGCAAGTGTGAAAGACCTCAAATTAAAGTCTATTTCACATCAGCGTCCAACATGTTACTGGAAAGATTAAAAGGAAAATTTTCTGGGGACAAAGAATGAACAATTAATGAGGCCTGGAGTGAATCTGAAACAGGTAGCAAAGAAAAACAACTGTAAAAGGAGAAAGCATCAGAAGTGAGCAGTTTGGTGCCAAGTTGCAGAAGGAGATTAGTGGAGAGTCTCACTAGATCCATTAGCGTTTGTGAAGTACTCATGGAGTAGATCAATGAGCATCACAGAAACTCCCAGGAGGAAGTGAATTAAAAGCTTTTTTTTTTT